>VDFB02038737.1:23471-89896 GCA_007258455.2 Sequoia sempervirens
ATTTCAAGTGTGTTAGTGACTTTGAGACCTTTCCAACAGTTCAAACGGCTCGCGAATCGGAGTCCCGGATCAAAAGTTATGGCCCCGGGAAGTTGGCACACTTTCTAGAAGATACAAATTGCAAATTCTCTTTTGAAATTTGAACTTCATGTTGTAAATTTTCGGTGCCAAACTGCCTAAACTCAAATTTGAATGTTTTTTTGGCTCCAAACTAATGGGGAGCTCTATTTATGGGCATGTTTCTAATTTTTGGGTAGCTTTTTTTTGGGGACAAGCTCGCATATTGTGAAAGGGTTAAGCTGTATCTTTCTGTAACTTGCATGTGTGGTAGAAATTGGAGATTTGAGATCCTTTGCATGTAAGAAGCTCCATTTTCTAAATAATAAAATTATTCTCTTGTTTGTGGGTTATTTTCTAAGTCTTTGGCTGTGCCCTCATCAACATGTTTCTCATGATTTAGACTATGTGGAACAATAGGCTTCCCAAAAAATTCTGGGAGGTGGTATTCAATATCTGGATCCACCAGGGGTCGAATGCATTCAGTTGCATCAATTGTTGGAGGATACTCTTGCCCATCTTGGACTGAGGTAGGAAGTAGAGTAGATTGTTGTTAGAGAGAAAGATGTACCAAATAAGTCATAGGCAGTGGTAGTTGAACACATGAGAGATTTACTTAGAGCTCGACCACCCTTACTTGATGGATTAGGCAGCGGTTTAGAGGCTGAGACCTAGCTGATTGACCTAAAAAGATGCTTTGCTATGCACTTGTATGGTAGCAACACCAGAGCCAAATGTGTGATTATGCACCTGAGAGGCTTTGCATCCACATGGTGGAGATTGGAGGAGTAGAAGCTCCATATTGATATTGGTACCATATCTTGGGAGATGTTTTTAGAGAGGTTCCATGCTAGATTTCTCTTTGATCATTGGTGACAACGTCATGGTGATGAGTTCCATACTCTACGACAGATGACTATGTAAGTGGAACAATATGAGCATCATTTTTATGAGCTCAAATAGTACACATGCATTGGGGACGATGAGGGAATGTTGGTGCAACATTTTCTTAGGGGCTTAAATGCTCGGATCAGTGGACATGTGCAGGTTTTCAAACCTGAGACTATGGAGACTGTAGTAGACAAGGCTAGAGTTGTAGAGGAGAATTTGGAAATGGTATTGGGTGGTCATGTAGGAGTGCAGATGGGTAGTACTTCAGCTGTAGGGCCTAATGCATGTAGTGGACATACTCAGGGAGTTGGACCACCCAGGGCACAAAAGACACCAACACATAGTGGATAGTACCATAACTCCCAAGGAAAATGAAAGGATTTTCCACCTAGACAGAATGAAAAATATCAATTAGGGGGTGACCAGAACTAGAGGCATGTCAAATGCTTCAGTAATGCACAACCAACATAGAGTACTCAGTCTACCTTTAGGGGTAGTGTTCAGCAGTACAGTGCACCTTCTAGAGGTAGAGGTTTTGGAAGGGGTACCAAATGTTTTTCTTGTGTCCAACAGGGTCACATAGCTCGACAATGTCCTAATAAGGGCACATTAGGATATACACAGAGGCTAGTGGCATTAGAGCTAACTGTTGGTGATGCAGGTAGAGGACATCGTGTATTTGCTGCAATTGATAACTGCTAGGCTGACCACTAGAGCACAGTGGTGGAGACTATTGGTATGTTGCAGGGTAACAGAGTTACCATTTTGTTTGATTTAGGAGCCTCCAACTCATTTATTTCATCATCCATCATGGTGCATGATAGACTGAGGGTAGTAAGGCAAGAGGGTAAGTGGCAGGTCAAATTAGCATCTGGTGCTAGAGTTGCTGTACATTCCTATGTACTGGATTGTAGACTGGAGATTGGTTCTTTCCACACTACTGCAAATCTTTGCATTATACCATTAGGTTCTTATGACATTGTCCTAGGGATGGATTGGGTCAATGCTCATAAGGCCATGATTGATTGTCGATGCAAGTCGATATGATGCATTGATGCATCTGGTAGTGAGGTTGAGTTAGCAGGGGTCCAAAGACCTATATCATTGCGGATGATCTCGGCTATGCAACTAAGATGTGTTCGTCAGGGATGTTAGTTATTTGCTATGATAGTAGATGACTTGGAGATGGGTGATAGAGAGGAGAAGGTGTCTATAGATAGCCACCCCATACTTCAGCAGTATGCAAATGTTTTTCTAGATGATATTCTAGGGATGCCACCTTAGTGTGACATAGACTTCAAGGTTGATCTTCTACCTGGTTCCAAACCCATTTCATGATCCCCATACCGTATGACGACTCAGGAGCTTAAAGAGCTCCGCTTGCAGCTTGAGGAGTTGTTGGAGAAGGGTTTCATCCACCCTAGTGTCTCACCTTGGGGAGCACTGGTGATCTTTGTGAAGAAGAAGGATGGTTCTCTTCATCTGTGCATAGATTACCGACAGTTAAATAAGGTCACCATCAGGAACCAATATCCTCTACCTAGGATCAATGACTTGTTTGATCAGGTCAAGGGTGCTATAGTCTTTTCTAAGATCGATCTTAAGTTAGAATACCATCAGTTGTGGATTGTGGAGTCTAATATTCATAAGACGGTGTTTCGCACATGATACGGTCACTACGAGTTTACAGTGGTACTGTTTGGGTTGAAAAATGTGCCATCGGTATTCATGAGCCTGATGCATGGAATTTTTCGCACATACTTGGATAGATTTGTAGTGGTATTCCTCGATGACATATTGATTTATTCTAGGACAGTTGAGGAGCATGAGGAACATTTGAGGTAGGTATTGTAGTGTTTGAGGGATAATAAGTTGTATGCCAACTTGTCCAAATGTGAGTTCTTCAAAATTGAGGTCGAATACCTTGGTCATGTTATATCAGGAGAGGGCATTGCAGTGGATGCTGCTAAGATCCAGGCAATCATGGATTGGCCTGCACCCATGAATGTGGCAGAGATACGTAGTTTTATGGGGTTAGAAGGTTACTATAGGCATTTTGTTCAGGAATTTTCTAGGGTAGGATATCCTATCACTTCTCTTTAGAGGAAAGGGAAGAAGTTCAATTGGTCAGAGTAGAGTGAGGCTACATTTCAAACATTGAAGGAGAGGTTGACTAGCACACCGATCCTTGTGATACTAGATCCTACAGGAGACTTTGTTATATGTGTAGATGCATCTTTGGAGGTGTTAGGAGCAGTACTGATGCAAGATGGTTGAGTCATTGCGTATGAGTCGCACAAGCTCAAGGATCATGATTTGAACTACCCCATGCATGATCTTGAGTTAGCTACAATTGTACATGTGTTGAATTGATGGAGACATTTCTTATTGGGGCACTGTTTTGAGTTACATAGTGATCATTGGAGTCTACAGTACATCTTCACACAACCTAACCTTAATGCTAGGAAAAGGTGATGGATGGAGTTCCTCTATGAGTATGATTTTGAGGTGAAGTACATCTAGGGGAAGGAGAACATTGTGGCCAATGCTCTCAACAAACAGAGGTACAAACTATCTAAGATGACTCTTACTGTGGATTTGAGGAGCCATATTCTTACCGCACTTGCTACAGATAGCTGGTACCAGGAGGTAAGGTCTAAGATCGAGTCAGGTAGAACTTTGGAGGATAGGTACTCAGGATATTCTTTGGAGATAGATGGGTTATTGAGATACATGGGACATATATTTGTTCCATCTTCAGAAGGGCTTTGTACCTTGATTTTGAAAGAGGCACATTGGGCACCTTATTCAACTCACCCTGGAGTGAAGATGTATGCCGATCTATGACCACTTTATTTCTGGGCAGGTATGAAGTGAGATATCACCGATTATGTATCACGGTGTTTGGAGTGTCAGTGAGTTAAGGCTGAACACCAACATTCGACTGGTCTTCTACAACCTCATTTGGTTCTTGAGTGGAAATGGGACATCATTTCTTTGGATTTTATTGTTGGTTTACCCAACTCTTCATGACGACATGATGCGATTATGGTGATGGTAGATAGGTTGACGAAGGTGGCACAATTCTCACCTATCTGTTCCTCCTATAATGCTTCATTAGTTGCTAGAGTGTTCATGGAGGACATTGTGAGGTTGCATGGTATTCCGTGTTGGATTATTTTTGATAGGGATCCTGTGTTTACTTTGGCTCTTTGGACATCATTACAGCATGCTATGGGGACACAGTTGAACTTTAGTTCAACGTATCACCCCAAGATGGATGAATAGACTGAGAGGGTCAATTAGATCCTTGAAGATATGCTTTGCATGTATGTCATGGACCATCAAACACGATGGGAGGATTATCTCTATCTTGTAGAGTTTGCTTATAACAACGGGTTTTAGAGTTATATTGGCATGACACCTTTTTAGGCCTTGTATGGATGGCTGTGTCAGACTCCATTGAGTTGGGATAGGTTGGAGGACAAGATTTTATTGGGTCTTGATATGCTTCAGAATATGGAGCAATAGGTGGTTCAGATTAGAGAGCATTTAGTAGCTGCACAGGATAGGAAAAAGAAGTATGTGGATGCACACCATGTGGATCACTAGTTTGTTGTAGGTGATCGAGTTTTCTTACGAGTGCGACCGAGAAAGAGTCCAATCTATTATGGAAAGGGTTCTAAGATCACACCTCATTTTTTTGGGCCTTTTGAGATTCTAGAGAAGATTGGGCCAGTTGCTTACCGCTTTGCTTTACTGCCCAGTCTCTCATGCATCCACGATGTGTTCCATGATTCTATACTTAGACCTTATCATCTAGACATTTCTTATATCCTTGATTGGACTGCTTTACAGGTAGAGGATTGGCAGCTAGCTTTGGAGCCCATGGCCATTACCCAACATAGGAGACTCGCCCTTAGGGGTCGAGATATTGAGCAGGTGAGGGTCCAGTGGGATCCTAGAGATGAAACTTTTGCTACATGGGAGGATGCTACTAGGATGAGAGAGCTCTACCCTTATTTTTTTGCAGGCTTCCAGGAGTAAGCTTGATCCTAGGGGGGGAGGATGTGACACCCCTTTGATTTTTTATATTTTCTTTGACAACTCAGATACTTTGTTGGACCTTATTTTATGTTATTTTTATTCTATCATTGACAGTGGAGCGATGATAGACTATATGGATGTGATGATACATTATATGCATGGTGATTATGTTTAATATGCTTTATGTTTACATAGATGCTTAGTTGTGATGACATTGCTATATATGCTTATTGTAGTTTAATTGATATATTATCTCGTAAGTTGATGTGACAATTTATTGGTGAAGAGAACGGTATTGCATCACTCGCTGGCGAGTGCCCTATGATTTCTGCAATTCTCTCTTCATGGTGTGTATAAATTATTATCTGGATACATGTACGACATTTGCTTTGGTTGTAGGTTTGCAGGTATAGGACAACGACTTTGCCTGGTTTCATAGGTCTGAGCGTGTTTACTACTCAACAATAATATTGATTGGGAGATAGTAACTGGTTAACCTTGTCAAACCTTTACCCTAGCATAGTGTGTCGTCAGTCTGTGTTTTGGGCATGTTCCTTATCCATGTTGGTCTTGGTATTTTATTTATCGTGCAAGTTTAAATTGTAAGGATTAAATTATATGTTGTGATTGAGTATTTAATTAATATGGAGATCTTATTATAAATTAATTAATTTAATTTAAGTTATTATAAAATAATTTTAATTATTAGATTAAATGTGGATTTAAATAAATAAGTGATTTAAATGTGATTTGAATTAAATAAATTGTTTTAATTTTTAAATGCATATTTGGGAAAAGATCTTAGAAATATCTTGGTTTGTTAAAGAAGAGATATTTGTTGTGTGAGCTGGAAGTTAGAAGGGTTTGTTTTCTAATTGTCTTAAAATTGATTTATAGAGAGATTGATTGAAATTGGTGAAAAAAGAGGAAGTTGTTTTCACAGGAAGAAAAGATAGAGGTTTTTTGGAAATGGAAGAATTATTTTGTGGTTTGAAGAAATTGTAAATTTTAGAAGCTCTCTAATAATTCTAGGAATCTAGTTTGTTATATTCTTGGCTGTGGATTGTTTCTGTTCTTTAGGAAGTGGCAATTCTTCTGGAGGAAGCTTTGGTAGCTCTATTGAATATTAAAGGGAAGCTCAAAATCAATCTCTAAACCATTTGATCTTCTGGCATAGGTTCTTTATTGTTTTGTTAATTTTAGTTTGAAAGAGATAAGTTAAATTATTATTGTAATGCAAATTGGAAAAGATTAGAAGAGGATTTCATTATCTGTAGAAGCTTTTGTTTTTAAAAGATTTCCGAGAATATTTACAGCCTCTATAGAATATATTGTAGATCCTCTGTTAAAATTGTTTTTTTTTGGAAATAGATTTATACAGAAGAAAATTATAGTTAAATTGTTGAACCTCTGTTGAATTTAAAACAAACTTAGAAAACCTCTTCTTGTGGAAATATAATTTTTTCCTCTATAGAAAATAATTGATGAGTTAGGAAACCTCTATAAAATATTTCTACATTTTTCCTGTAGAAAAATTATGTGAAAATTAATTGCCCATCTTGATTAATTGCTTGGATAAATTTATATATAAATATATCTATATATATAGATACATATATATTAAAATATATATGTACATATACATATATATTATATATAAATATTTTATTTTATATGAGGATTGTATTTTTTTCCTATAGGAAATTTTTATTTTGGAAAAAAAATTGAGAAATCACTGTACGTTGAATTTACAACAAAGAAGATTTTTTTTTTCGCTTCCGTAGTGTTGCATCGTCCTCTAGGTTGTGGGACGGGGTTTTACACTTGATATTATACAAAATATATGAAAATCACTTGATATTATACATAATATATAAAATATTTTTATATATTATGTATAATATCAAGTGTAAAACCCCATCCCACAACCTAGAGGACGATGCAACACTGCGGAAGCGAAAATAATTTTTTTTTCTTCTCAGCTGTAAATTTGAGGTACATCGATTTACAGTAGAGAAGAAAACAAAATTAGTTGTGCTTTCACAATGTTGCATTGTCCTCTAGGCTGCGGGACAAGGTTTTACATGAGGATCCATGAATCTTTGGTAGACCAAATAAAAAAATGAACCAAAATCCCAAACAATTGTATATATTTTACATTAAAACATAATGTGTATGGATATACCCTATCTTATGAAAAGTAAGGTTTCAGTAATTGTCCATGTACTAGTAATTCTAGAATTTGAGCACCCAAATTTTATAGAAAATAGGAATTTTCACCATGATTTTTGAATATGAGATATGAACCTATCCATATAGCTTCAATTTTTCCATGTTTTACTTTTTCTTGAATTCTAGTATTCCACATTAAAATAATGTCACCTATCATGAACTTTACATCTGATTCCTTTTTATCAAACATGTATTTACCTTGTAGCTACTTCTTGAGATTTTTTTTATATGTATCTCTCCTAGATTCATCCAATTTTGTAATTTAATTGATTCTAACTGTCATAACAACATATATCTTCATTATACTCCTGAATGAACTCATAAATGGGTAATAGATTATTTAATGGCATCCTTGCATCTAGTCCATATACCAAGTCATAAGGAGACTTCCTTATGACCTTTGTTATTATTGTTCTTTTAACCCATAGTGCTAATTTTAATTTTGAGTCTCATGATTTTTTGTTTTTCCAAATTACTCTTTTTTATAATATTCATTAGATTTTTCTTACTAGATTCACATTATCGATTCCCTTGTGGTTGATATGGAGAGGAATAAGATATAGCAATTCCATAATCATAACAAAAAGTTGTAAACGCATTAGAACTGAAACACATAACATTATCTACAACCAATTTCATAGGAGTCGCAAATCCAATCACAATATTCTCCATGACAAAATTCATCATAATTATTCTAGTAGCTTTCTTGGTAAGAGTGACATCTACCCATTTGGTAAAGTAATTAATTGCAACCAAAATATAGCTATGATCACAATTAGACTTTTGAGAAATTTCTCAATAAAATCTATACCACATTATTGAAAAGGGGTTTCCACAATCAATGTTCTTAATGATAATTAGGATCTAAAATATTTTAGTTTACTTGAATTTTTTTTTGACATGTATCACATTTTCTTACCATTTTGTATGTATTGACAAACAAAGTGGGCCACCAAATTTAAAATATTATGTGCATTTATTTTAGCCATATAATGTCCACAAACTTCACTATGCATCTTCAAGAATCTTAGCAACTTGTTCTTCATTAACACATCTAAGTAACACACTATATTTGGTTCTCCAATATAGATCCTCATGAATATGACTTACTTAATAGATTGCCATTCATATCTTTTGGACAAGACATATTCTTTAAATAGTACACAATATCTATGTACCAAGAAAAATACTACAAATTGATCTCCTTTAGAGGTGTATCATCTTGTATTTGATTTATCTGACTTACATTAAGGTTATAAACAACAATTAGCTTTGTTAAACTTTACCCTCAAAAATTAATAATATAAATCACAGAATAATAATATAAAATCATTAAATTACATATAAAATAATAACAATATACTATAATATTAAAATAATAATACAAATACTATAAATAATACACATAATATAATAATAGTATTTTACTAATATTAATAATAAAATAATATTTATATATCTCAAACATAATCTATATAAAATATGGGAGATATATCATATAAAAATAATCATAATAATATAATAATATTAAAATATTAAAATAACAATATTAATATAATATTTTTAATATTAATATTATAATAATATACCTAATATAAATATATTAAGAATAATATAATAATAATATTTTACTAATATTAATAATAAAATAATATTTATATATCTTAAATAAATATGATATAACATTTATATTTTATATAAATATATCTCTTATGTTTAAGATATATATGCTAGTTATTATATTATTATCATCTTATGTTATGTTATCCTTCTTTTTCTTTTAATGTACACAACCTTTCAAAGCTTATCTACTTAATTGATAGTAGACCACACCAAATAAAAAATATCAAAATTCTAGAAACCTTAAATTTTTTAAAAAACTTTAAATTCAAAAGAATCCTTAGATACAACTCATTTACATCTAGATCTTATCTTTTTAAAAAAAATTGACATGCCAAGTAAAAATAGATCTATTAGGAGTAAGAAAAATCCATGGACACAACTGTAATCTATTATTTTTTTGTATTGAAACACAACAAGTACAAAGAATTAAATGATGACAGTTGTATAAGAATGACTAACTTAACTCCCCTGCTTTGCTCCATTGATGCCCTCAAAATAAACCTAAACCGCATCAATGGAGGGAAGTGGGGGAGTTAGTCATTCTTGTACAACTTTCATCATTTACTTCTTTGTACTTGTTGTGTTTCAATACAAAAAAAAAGAAAGATTATAGGTGTATCCATGGATTTTTCTTACTCCCAATAGATCTATTTTTACTCGTGATTCTAAAAAAATGATGTAGAAATATTTATCTATTTAGGAAATATTTTTCAACTTAACTTCATCCCTCTTCCCCCATTAGATGCCCTCAAAACAAACCTAAACCACATCTCTACCATTTTAAATCTTATATTATCCTAGTGTTTGTTTGAGAAAAATTCCAAGAATATATATTTTATTTGAAAATCTAAAAAATCTTAAAAAAATTAAAATTATAAAAACTTAATGGATAAACTCAATTAGAACTAGATATCTACATTTACAACTCATTATAACATAAAGAACAAGAGTTGGAGAGCAGCAAAGTTCCTGCCAAAATGTTTTAGAATAGTTTTGTTTTAATTTTTTGTGTTTGCTAAGTTTTAGTAACAATGTTTATAAAACAAATAAATAATAGGTACATACAAAGCAAGTTTTCATTCAAATTCTCCACTAGAGCAAACAAACGAGTTGTCTTAAACAAAATAAATAAGCATAAAACCAAAAAATTCAAAAGTGACATCAAGGAAATTGGTTTATTATTCTTCATGATATTTTTAGATATCATAGAGCTATTACTAACCTCAGAAAAAGCATAAGATCCCATCAACATGTAAATCCACTCATTGTTTTGTTTTGTCAAAGATGAATGTGTGTTATTTAAAAATTAATATAATCATATAAATAATGCTTAAATATTGATGGACTTTGTTCTTGGATAAAATAAGGCATATTTAAATACCCTTTCAACTCACCAATAAAGATGAATTTGTCACATCCCATTTTTTAAGCTCCTAGACTATGTTATATTTTTCTTTGTATTTTGATTAGGTGGATGCAAGAGATTATATTTTATGTATTCGATTTATTAACTATATGACTAAGACACTAATTATGTAGGTTACTCTTAATCAATTTATTTTTGAGAAAATATCTTCTTTGTTTGAATATATATAAGAGTATAAATAGTAGAATATTATATTCTTATTATTTCAAATTTTGGATTAATTATCAAGTATATAAACTATAATAATATGTATATGCTAGATTTTGTAGAAAATCAAGTGGTAAATCTTGGAAAATAATGGAATTTTTTTATGAATTACCATGGTGAATCCTTCCATTTAAATTAAATAAAAATTCTAATATTTAGTTACCACCATTGATCTAAAATATCATCTAATGGGTCTCATTGTATTTCGTGAGGTAAAACATACCTACAATGTGTAATTCTCATGGGATCAAAATTTAATTTTAGATCATAGATCTCACCATAGGTACATGAAATACAATGAAGGTCATAAAATTATATTTTCAATGGTAGCAACTAAAAATGACATATATGACTATAAATTAAATAATCATTATTTTATATTATTGAAAATTATTAACTACTCTTTGTTGGTGTTGAGGGCAGTTATTCACTTGTTGTTTAGAAATTCCAAACCTTAGATTGTGCCATCTTTTGACTCCCCAAAGTGTAAGAAGATCATTGCATTGCAGCTATAGGGATTTTAAATGAAACAAACCCGCAATGGTTTGGGGTTGAGAAGCATTTACATTTGCAAGGTCAGCTGAAATTTCATGAAATTAAGGCATTTTTATGATAGGATTTAAGCATTGACAAAGAAGATGAGTTTGTTGCATAAGGTAGAAAATGTTAGACAAAATGTGAAACTAATTTCAAAGAGGATTTTCAAGGTTTAACAGATAAAATGCTAGTTAAAAAATATTGAGTTAAATGCATTATTTTAAATACTAGTATGTGGGTAAAATGTTTGGGGGTAAATTTTTTTCACTTGTAAGTGAAATGTGATTGGTAAAAGCATTTTTACAGGCAGGTAAAAGGTTTGCATTAAGGATAAGGGTGAAAAAGGCATATTCTAGATGCAATTTGTTACAAATTTGAGGTTCAACTAGTCTCAAGTGTCAAATGTGTCTTCAATCTCGATATATCCCTCTTTAAAATTTAATCTCTTTGTCATTTAAAAGGGTTATGACTTTTGAAACTCTAAAGAAGAGGCATAGGGATAGGAATTTCTCTAATTTGATATAGGAAATAGTGTCTAAGATTGTTCAATTTCCTATAACTACATTGTGTACTTCGATTGTAACTTAAATGAAACTTTTATTGTAGCTTAAATGAATACATGTTGCAATCTATATTGTCTCCAATTTGTAATGGGATATTTATTTTAGTAATACAATCAAGGATTGTAAAGCTTTGCATGCACATTTGTTGCATCTAGATTATTTTCATGGTTATTTTTGTTCAATGAACAATATAATTTCTTTCAATGAAAATAATGAGAATATTGTCATGATCTAGTTGTGAATATTATATAATATTTATATTTTATACAACATAAAATTATTTATTTAATTTTTAATTTAAAAATTAAATCACATTAGTAGAATTGAAACATCGTTTACTCTTAAAAAAATTATGCTAATTACTTTTTAAAATAATAATCTTACTCCAAATATTTTAAAATATATATTTTTTCAAAGAATCAACATCCTTTACATTATTTAAATATTTTATAATATTTACTTATAGTTTGTGAATTTCACATTACAAAGTTACAATAATAATTTAATATATTAATATAATATATAATATATTAAAAATAATTTTATAATATAATATACTTTTTTTTTTTGAAAAAAGAGGGTAAAAACTTTATTGAATCAGAACAAAATTACAAAGTTAGAAGAAAGAAGCCACAAGGGGCCCAACAAAACAAGAATTAATTCACACCCAAGAAGCATCTCATATCCTCAGCAACCCACTCCTCAAGAACAGGGGCCATGTCATTAGGAAGATTGCCCCAACCATCTACATACCAAGAATCAGTCCTCTCTGACGCCCATCTAGCCAGTCCATCAGCCACTCTATTCCACTCTCGCGGAATATGGTGGAAAACAATGGACTCCAGAGAAGAGCACATAGAAATAATTTTCTTGACAACCACATCAAGCTACCAATTCATATCCTCCAACTGTCGCTTATGCAACATATCAATAACCACCTGAGAATCAGACTCACAAACAATCCGTCGCCACCCAAGGCCAACCGCATGCTCAATCGCCATAAGGATAGCACTAGCCTCCATAAGATTATTGGTATGCAAACCACGATACATAGAAAAGAAAAACACCACCACTCCCAAGATGTCTCTACCAATACCACCAACTCCAGTATGCCCAGGATTACCCCTAGATGACCCATCTGTATTGTTTTTTAGCTCCCCTAGAGCAGGTGGACACCAGAAGCCATCACGAGCCACCCTCTCACACCCACGCCTATGATGCACACTGCCCAAATTTCTCCTATCCCCAGCAACAAGACCTAGGGAAAAAACAACACCCAAGTCCCCAGGATCAACTGGCATAGACAAATCACACTTTGCAGACAAAGTCTCCTGCAGAGCCCCCAAAATTTTCCTCCAAAGTTGCTCTAAGATCAATTTTTTATCCAAGAAAATCCGTCTATTGCGCTCCAACCAAAGATGCCAAACAATCAAACTAGGGCCAATGCTCCAAGCAATTTTAAGAAAAGAGGTTTTGGTAGGAGATGATCCCTGTCTCCTCCAAAAATCATCCAAGGCAGAGACATGGCAACACGGTAAGCTCCAGAGATTCCACCAGTGATGCCAGATATCCTTAGCAAAGGAACACTGAAAAAAGAGATGCGAGAGGCATTCTTCATGTTGACCACACAAAACACACATGGAAGGGACCTGGAACCCCCATTTCCAAAGATTGTCCCAAGTAAGAAACTTACCTTGGACAACAAGCCAAGAGAAAAAATTACACTTAGGCTAAGCAAATTTATTCCAAACATGCTTCCACCAAGGAACCTCAGAGCTTCCAAAGACCTATTTATCCAAAACCTGATAACCAGAGGCAACTGAAAATTTACCTTGCAAATCTGGACCCCAAGCAAGCTCATCTCTCCCAAGAAGAGAGTTGCAAGTGCGATCCGAAAGAATCTTAGCAAGCACTTGACGATCATCCAAAACCCCCCCAGGAGGCCAATCTTGAGGGTCCTTCCACCTGGACATAGTAATTTGACTCAAAGAATGTTGAGATTTGAAGTCAGCCACATGACACCAACCCGCCTCCTCAAAAATCTGGCACAAGTCCTGAAGGTGGGGATGAGAAGACAAAATAGGGGGATGTCCATCCCAAGAGTCATGCCAGAAGAGAGCTTCTTGGCCCCCATTACAAATCCAAAAAAGGCCCTGTTTCACAAGCTTGGCACCTCGTTTGAGGGTACTCCAGATCATAGAACCTTTCCCCTCCAGACTGAATCTTACAACTTCCATGCTTTCCACCGCACCCAAATATTTGAGGGTAAGAATTTTAGCCCACCACATATGTTGTTGTGAACACCAATGCCAATACAGCTTAGCAGCCAAGGCCTGCCCATTCAAATCAGTTCATCATAGACCAAGACCCCCTTCCTGCTTCGGCCGATAGACAACATCCCATTTCACCAAGCTCCACTTTCTATGAAGAAGGTTGCCAGACCACATGAACTGACGAGACAGTCTCTCGAAATCTTGAATAAAACTTGATGGAGCAGAAAGAATAAAGCACTTATAAAGAGGGAGAGCTTGGATCACATAATTAAGAAGAGTCACTCTTCTAGCTGAAGAAAGCCACCTGCAAGTCCAATGAATGACCAATATTCGAAACTTGTCAAGAGTTTCTTGCCAAAACCTTTTATGGAGAGAACAAATGGAAAGAGGGATTCCAAGATAGAGAAAAGGAAGCGAACCGATCTGGAAACGAACAATACCTGCTAATCTCCTTTGGATACCCTTAGGAGTATGGAAGAAGTAAATGAGAGACTTCCCCTCATTAATGCACTACCCAGAGGCCGCTAAGTAGCTGTCCAAAAAATTGCTCTAGTTCAAAGCCTCCTCAACCCTTGCCCTACCCATCAAGGCAGTATCATCAACAAACTGAAGATGAGTCTGAGGGGGAACATCATTTCCCCAATTCCAACCTTGAATCAAGCCGCTTGCTACTTGAGCACGAATAAGCCTCCCCAATCCTTCCGCAAGTAGGATGAATAAGTAGGGTGACAAAGGATCTCCTCATCTGAGGCCGCTAGAAGCACCAAAAAACTCAGTGGGCTCACCATTGAGAAGCACTGAGAAGGAGGAAGAAGTAACACAACTCCTAACCCATTCAATCCAATCACTAGCAAAGCCAAAAGCTCTAAGAATCTTGAACAAAAAGCTCCATTTAACGCGATCATACACTTTTTCCATGTCCAGCTTGATAAACATAGATTTTTATTTTGAGGATTCCATAGAATGGATGGTCTCAACTGCAATCACAACACCATCCATGATCTATCCACCAGCAACAAAACTGCCCTGCTCCTCAGAGATTAACTCACCAACCCAAGATTTCAGCCTTTCAGCAATCAACTTAGTAATAATCTTATAAACAACATTACATAATGCAATAGGCCGAAAAAGATCCAAAGAATTAGCCCCCACCTTCTTTGGAATGAGAGCTAAAAAAGTTGCATTCAGAGACTTCAACATTTGTTTATTCATGAAAGATTCCTTAACAACCTCTAAGAGGTCCAACTTAACCACCTCCCAAAACTCCTGAAAGAATTCAACAGGGAATCCATCAGGCCCCAGAGCTTTACCTTTCTTCATTTGGAACACAACGTTCTCAAGCTCCAACAAGGTAATAGGAGAAAGCAATGATTCATTCATTTCATTAGACACTAGCTGCGGGATACAATTCAAAATCCTTGTTTCAGCCTCCTCAGCTGGAGGCGAATCCTCAGAAAATAATGAAGAGAAATACCGAATGCATTCCGCAGAGATAGAAGCAGAAGAGGACAAAATTTCCCCATCAGACAACACAAGAGAAGAAATAACATTACCTTGCCTCCGGTCTTTAACTGAGTTGTGAAAAAAAGAAGTATTCCTATCACCAGCCTGGAGCCATTCAATACGAGACTTTTGTTTCCAAAAAATTTCTTCTCTTAACTCCCATTCCTCTACCTCTTTTGTTGCAGCAATCTCTGACAAACTCAACTCTTCCGTTAGGCCTTGATCACGAATTGCCTGGTGATTAAGTCCAAGTTATCCTGAGCCTTCTATTTTTCATGAAACAAATTACCAAAATGTTGCCTATTCCATCTTTTCAACTTGTATTTGACGTACTGTAACCTCTTTGAGAATGAGTACATAGCAGTGCCATAAGCTGGCTTCCCAAGATCCCACCAGCCAGAAATCATATCATGAAGAGACTCATCCCGGAGCCACATGAGTTGGAACTTGAAAGTCTGTCTAGCACATCATTGAGGCACATCAACCACAAGCTTAATTGGCCAATGGTCGGAGCCTCGACAATCCAATATTTCAGAGCTAATCATCCACCTATCCCCCATCCAAAAACTAGACACCAAAAATCTATCTAGTCTTTCAGAAATAGCAGCATCTCCAGTTCTCCTATTATTCCATGTGAAGACTCCATTAGTTGGTTTGACATCAACTAACCTCAAAAGAGCCATATTATCCTGCAAGAGCCTAGAGGAAGGCTCCAAATGAGCACTACCTCCTCTCTTCTCTTCTAAAGAAATGACAGCATTAAAATCACTAGCCAGGATCCAAGGCAGGTAAGGATCCAAAGACCTCACATGTCTAACATGATCCCACAGTTGTGCTTTACCTTGGAAATCAGTCAGAGCATATATATTAGAGAAAATAACTTTCTCCCCTGACTCTAAATGAGAAGCAACACAAGAAATCGAACTCTTACAGGAGATCCACCAAATTGGACTAACCTTTCGGGGATCCCAAAAACAAGCCACTCCACCAGAATTACCAAAAGCACCCACACATTGACATTGGCCATGACCCCAAATCTTAGGAGCCACACTTAACATACTATCCACTGATAACTTAGTTTCCTGCAAGAAAATCACATCCGGAGAATGAATGCGAATCAAATCTCGAATAGCCTTTTGTCGAGGGATGCTATTCATACCCCTCACATTCCAAGAAAGAACTATCATTGTTGGGGTTGGGAAAAGTGAGCATCAATAGTCTTCACCGAACTAGCCTCAACCAATGTCTCTCCAGCAAGCTTCACCTTTTCTTGGTCCTTTTTGCGACCAACCTTAACTGATTTCTCAGGAATCCCTTTCTTAAAAGATGTTTGCTGTACACCCAGAATAGAGGAAGAAGGTTTAAAATTACCTAAATTAGGGCTATCCCGAGCCTCTGAGTAGACCTTACCAGCACCAAAGGGGCCACCAGAATCAACAACCCCCCATCCCCTACACCAAGAGCTAGAGTGGAAGGACCTAGACTAGACACCATCTGAGGATCCTGGTCACCAAGCTGATCCACTCCAGGGATCACCGAAGGCTATACCTCAACCAACTCTTTAGAACCAGAGCCATCCACCATTTGCATGTCAGCTGTAAAACCTTCCACCTGAACTAACTCATCCAAAGCCTCAAATCTATTGAAAGTCTCCCCTTCCTGTCTATCCTGGAAAGACCTCTTTTGGCCCTGTCCACAATTACGAGGTTTAGCTAGAACAAAACCATCTTTGTCCACTGCCATTCCCTGCATATGATCCTTACCCTTTTCCACGCTAGGATTAGATTGGGAACTCGCATTATTTGCACCTCCCGCACCAAAAGCTCGAGGACACCTCCGCTGCAGATGCCCATATTCATGGCCTAACCGACAGTGAAAAGGCAACATTTCATAATCCAAAGGCTGAGTCCAGGAATTAGAGCCAACAGTCAAATCAATAGAATCATGTAGAGGTTGACTCAGATCAATCTCGACACAAACCCTCACATAAGAAAAGATCCTCTTATCTAAAGTATGTTGAAAAAGACCAATAGGCTTACCCAACAATAAAGCAATTGATTGCAATATATCAGTTCTCCAACATTCAAGCGGCAGCCGAGGAAGGCGAACCCAAACCGGAACCCTAGAAGGCAACTCTTCTGCTGAATTAAAGCTAGCATGCCATGGTTTTATGAAAAGACCTACTTGATTATAAAAATAAGGCCCCCCTTCAAATGCCCTATTTCAATTAGCAATGCATGAGAAATCTACTAGAAAGAAATTGTTTGCAGCCAATAGAACATCAAAGTCACCCTCTGGAGACCATGTCTTGCAGATCTAAGTGTCCAAGAAAGAAAGAGAAACCCTCATCCCCATAAACTTACAAATCAAAACATGCTTACTATAGTAATCCAAATCTTCAGCTACCGCCTCTGATTGAATCACCAACACAGGATGAACTTGCGCCCTTTCTAGACATCCATTTATCTTATGCATTTTAAAGGTACTAGATTTTGTCAAACCCTCCCCAGATGAAGCCCCACCACCAACCTCCGCCATAGGAATATCTCCCTTCACCTCACCAATCGATGCATTCCTTCGATTAATAAATCGAATAATATACTAATAATATATTAAATTATGTATTAAATCTTGTATATTATATAGTATATATTTTTAATTTTTTCATATACTGTATAATAATTTATTAATTATATTTTAAGAAATAAAAGTAAATAAATATTTAGAATGCATAAAAATAATTAATTGTCAAAAGAAAAATACTTCTATTAAATCCCTTGAATAATAGTTTAACTTTGTGGTGGAAAAATATTTCGTGGTAAAAAGTGCCTTAAACAATAATAAACAAGCAAATATTTTTTTTTTTGGTTATGGTCATTGTGGCAAAAATTTCGTTGAATGGAAGTAATGGAAGCACATTAATCGTTTATATCGGGTGAAATTTGTCTACCAATTAGATTGAAAATAATTGAATTTTGAAATTTGTTTTGTTATATAATTGGCATGTATACATTGATAATAGATAAAAAAAATAAAATAGAAAAAATGTTTGAGCTCTCATTGGTTAAAAAGAGAATTATTAATAACTAGTTAAGATTTGGCCATGCCTATAGTTCCGGTACTAATAAATACACATTTACTGAGATAGCCTTCAAAAATTGACCAAATAAAAAACTCAAAACTTTAGAAATCTTCAAATCATTAGAAACTTTGAATTCATAAGAAAAAATAGATATAGTTCATTACCTAGATGCTTTATCTTCATTACTAGTAAAAGTAGATCTATTAGGAGTAAAAATATACAGCTGTTTAAATTTTTTGAATTGAAATAAAACAAGTGGAATGAATTAAAGGATGATAGTTGTACATAACCAACTAAAATTTACACATATCTACCTTATTTTAATTGATTCTAACATCATAAATAAACAAATATCTATTTAAAAAGTCTTCCTGACTCCACTTCTTCCTCCACCACCCCAAAACTATTTCTTCTCTTACCACCCCCAAAACCCCCCAATTTATTAAAATCTCCTTAAAAGTAAACCTCTATCACAGTGCCATTTTAAATTCTATATTAACCAGAAAAACTGGTTTACTCTTAAACTGACTGTCATTGGGGAGTCTCTGAGGATAAAGGAAAAGAAAAGCTCTAGTGTTTGAGAGAGGTGAAAATGGCTGGCATTCCGAGACTGACAGTAGGAAGCAGTGCAGAGCAGGTGGAATGCCGCGATGAGCTGATCACTGAAATACTTTCGAGGGTTCCAACAAGAAGTTTGTTTAAGATGTCCATAGTGGTAAAGAGATGGCGCACCCTCATATTTGACCAAGAGTTTGTTCATACACATTACAAGAATTGTCACCAGGAATCAATTTTTGTGCTGCGATTTGTGCATAGCATTCAATTCCGCTCTCACAATCCCCAAACGGGTAGTCTTTCCAGCGTTTCTCTTTCTCTGGAGAGCATATCTCTTCCTGTGGAGAACATAGACAGTTTTCATTTTAGTCATTGTGCACGTCCGCTAGCTTCATCAAATGGGTTGATGTGTTTCTTTACACTAGTGAGGTTTTATAGACTCGTGATTCCTCTGAAGATCCCGGAGTTTTTTGTGTACAACCTAGTAACTAAGTTTCTGAAAATTTTACCCATGCCTCCTGCCCTGGATAATAAGAGCATGATCTTCCCAGTTTTAGCTGGCTTTTTGTTCTCTCAAAAATACAAGAAAATTGGTGATTGGAGGCTTCTATGAGTATGAGGATGACACATACACACTGGTATTTGATTCCCAATCAAATTCATGGTATGAGGCTTTATCTAGTTATTATACAAGACCTAGATAAAGTTCTTCCAGTCATACAGCTTTTGTTAATGGTGTCATTTATTTCCTTGTTAGAACACTGTTAGAACACCAGTCATAGCTGCTCAGGAAGGGCGTGAAGTTACATATGGAGAGGGGTTGTTTACAGATGAAGATGGTCAGTTTTACAAGATTATAGGTTATGATGTGAATCAAGACCAGTGGTGTTTTTCTGTTTTCATTCCTACTTCAGTGCGTTATCCATATTGCCTCTTTGAAAGGGAGGGAAAACTATTAGTCTTGGCATCTAATTCCGCCCATCAGGAAAACCAGACAATCAGATATGGCAACGGCGAGGGTGATGGGCATTTTGTGTTCTAGATATTGGATACAGAACAAAAATGTTGGACACAAGATCGGGAGCTGGATTTATCACATGTGATTTATGATTCTTGGGAGGTATTTGCAAGTGGTGGTGTGGTATGGTTGGCAAACAGTTCTGTCATAGTTTATCTTATGAAGACAGGACACTGCTCAACTCACCAATTAGATGATGGTATTCCGTGTGCAGCTTTTGAGCCTACCCTTCTGTCATTCTGAGACTTTTGTGAAAATGAGAGTCCGGATTTCAAGTTTGGTGTTGAATTTGTGATAAGTGACCTCTTTTTAATTAGTGTAGTTGATAGTGAAACAAATTTTTGGGTTCGATATTGATGGTGTAATTAGTCTAGATCTGTTGCTAGCACTGTAAAGTATAACAAAGCCAATACCCTCTGGATTGACTAGTGTGATTTTAAATGAATCACCTAAGCTTAAAATGTGTTGTTTATGTCAAATCTTTGATTATTATTGATGAGGGAGCAAACCCGAGACACAAAAACAATACTCACAACTAGCAAACTTGATTATTATTCAATAAAGAAAATATTACATGCAGAGGATCCCAAATCCTCAAGCTTTGCGATACATGCAAGCTACAAAAGTTTTAGAAAAGAATTACAGAATTACAGAAAATCCCCTTTTCGCAGCATGCGAACTCTCTCTCCAAAAAACTTCCCAAAAATCAGAAACTAGCCCATAAATAGTCCCTTTTCTGTTTGGAACCAAAAACAACATTCAAGATATGAGTTTTGGCGGTTTGGCGCCAAAATTACAATTTGAAATTCAAGTTTAAATTCACAGTCGAAAATTAGCACATTTCTAAAATATGCACCAACTTCCGGCAACCATAACTTTTAATCCGACCTTTGGATCTTCAATGATAATACCTTTTCAGAAAGCTCTCAAAAAGATGATTTTTTGCAAAATAGGCATTTGGTGGACTACTTTGGCGTTTCCGCAAATTTTCAGGCCCATCCGGGATCATTTAGTGCCTCAAACTGAGCTCAGAAGGTTTTTCAGGGCAAAAAGTAGAAACTGAAACTTGAATAACTTTCAAATCGTGAATGATCGTGACCTGATTCTTTCACCAGACTATGTATTTTTCCATCCTGAACTTTCCCATAAATTTCTGTCTTCCCACAACTTCAAATTCAAACTTGTTAAAAATAGCAGTTGAGCAGAAAAAGCAGAAAAACAGTTCTGAAAGTTGGAAACTCTTATTCGACGAAAAGGGTATCCAAAAATGCAAAAACATCTACAAAAAGAAAACAACAGGAACAAAAAATAGAAATAATCTTTTGGGTGATGCAAGATTGCCCTCACACCATTGGATGCTCCTCCATCAATTATACATTGACATAATACAAACAATTTGCTATTTCATGTATTTAATTTTAGCAACAATGAGCAATCGTTGATTTCTGAAATTCTTCTTACGTCAGCAGCATGAACTTAGACTTATGCAGATGAGAACAAAATTTGAATTCAAAACTTCCATATATTGCTGATGAAATGTAATTGTTCTTCTGTGTTCATTTGCGGCAACAAAAGAATGCTTGTAGGATTATTCTCTTGTGTGTATAGAATTCTTGTAGGATTATTCTCTTGTGTGTATAGAAAATAACCATATTTAGTTGCACTCATAAAATATGATGATCATTTGACATGTTAAAATTCTCTGCGATTTCTGCAAATTCATTATATTCATACAACGTACAGGTATAAACTTAGTTGGAACCTCTGTTTTGAGGCATAAGTGATCTTTCTTGTCATTATCCGTATTTCAGCCTGTTCTTAATTGTCCTGTTCAAATTCAATTCCACTGGTTATTTATTTGCAGTACTAGTGAGTTTATAAGCAATCCGTGAGACTGAAAGATTGGAAATGTACTTGTCCGGTGTAACTAGTGTAATCTTTTAACCCTATTTTAAGGTTTCCTCGCGTGGTTGTAGAAAGAAGAGATAAACTATTGTTGGCATCACAAATGTTGTGTGGCATGCCCACACAACCTTTTGAGAATTCGTTAAAAGAGCCTATTTCACATCGAGTGGGCCTCAATACTATAATGCATCTATATTAAAAAGTATACAAATATTGTTTGATTGTTCACATGTTAGTTAATCTAGTGAAGCATACTTCATCTAAAGCTACTTCAATATTGTTAAAATTAGAATGTACCAATGGTCAAATTAGCGAGGTATGGATCAAGGAATTCTAAGAAAATGCTCATGGTTCATTACCATGTCATTTGTTATAACAGATGGCATCTAAAAGCAAGTAATAGTCAATATTTACAATTTTTTATCATCATGTTTATGAAATTCAAATGTTTCCACAATGATCATGCTACAACATTGAAGATGCAATCAAGGAACACATTCACTCCATTCTAATTGAAAATGGTGGACATTCATCTACTAAAAGGAGGAGCTAGTTTATTTAGCATTTCATGTGAGTTATTATATGCTAGTTCCCTCACAACTAAGACATTAATTATTCATTGAGCAATTTAGTTTCTAAGCTTCATTTGTTATTTCATAGAAATAAGAGTAATACAGTCAATTTTAAGATAGAAGGTACTACACATGTTCATACTATGAAATCTCTACAAACATGATAACTTCTCATATGTTTTTAAATTCTAGTAGCCTTTTTGTTTCCATGGATGTTTTAATGATCTATAAATTTATACTTGTGCATAGTCAAATGATCAATGAAAGAAGTCATGGTCAACTTTGTTCCTCTTCTTGTTATTCATGAGATCATGATTTTTTTGATGGTGTAAATGGTTAATTTTCTTGCTTGTTGACATATTAATATACAAATTTTGGGAAAATAATTTCTTCCACTAATTGGTTTCAAAATATTTCACTTAGAGAATTAGAGAATTAGCTAGAGGTACTCATTGAAACTCATTAAAGGAGCCTATAATCAAACATGATCACATTGTTTGACTACATGATCACATGGTAGTATTTTCTGCCTTTTCCCACATTTAGAGAATTAGATAGAGGTACTCATTGAAACTCATTAAAGGAGCCTACCTTTTAATCTTGAAGATCCTATTGTGACTCATGTCCCATGGTCATAGGCCTCCCATGCTTGGTATCTAAGTGAATACTTAGATATCAACAATTTTTGGATTGCTTGGTAAGATTGAAGTACATGATTATCTTGACAGTCAATGATACATGAGAAGGTTTGTTACAAGATCAAACATAGCTCCCAACCTTGAAAATTTTATTCTTTAGTCGTTGTTCCAAGAAAAAGAGGTCAAACTTCACCTCGTTAATTTCTTCCTCCAATGTTTGTGCAATAGCCACCTAGAAATTTTTTAAATAGGAGTTCAACAAAAGCTTGTTGGTTTTGCTTATTGCTCCTACTACATTGGATCACATCCTAGCTTTAGACACCTAAAATTGTCCCAAGTCTGCGAGAGAATTTTCTAACTAATGCTAATTTCACCTAACCCCAATTTTCATCTAAACCCAATTCTAGTCTTTTTCACATTTTAAGAATTAAACAATTTTTATTATTTAATTATTCTAATTATTTTCTCTCACCATTTCATCAATTAAATAATTATATTTAATTATTTAATCTATAATTCTATTTCATTCATGCTTAAATAAATATTATTATTTATTTAATTATGCTAACCTAAAGTGCCCTCCATAATTAATTGAATTAATTACTTTAATTAATTATTCATGACATTGTTCAAATAAATGATTTTTTATTTATTTCATTTTTTAAACTTGCCACAATTTCCTCCTTTTGTCTCGTAGTATGCAACCATGGTTGCATGATTATATTAATTTCAAAAAAGATTTTAAAATCGCATATTTACCTGGAGTCTAAGGGCTTAGAAGAAGTGCATGAAATGCAACCCTGATCAAAATATGTAGTTATCAATTTGAAACCCCCCAAACTATAGCCATAACCTAGTCATTGATATGACACCACCCAACCACAACCAAAACATGATATACAAAATGCCAGACCACATTGCCCTATACCAGAGTCAGTTGGCCTTATCGTAGAAGGAGTCAAACTCCACCACAACAACAAATTCCCATACCCATTGTAGCCCTTCCACCTCAATCAGTCCCATACAACGACAAAGGAAATCATAGCCTACCTAGGCCCAATGCCTATGTCGAGCAAGAACACATTTTTTTGCATTCATGATGAAAGGTTGTCTCACTACATTCACACCCTGATGAAGCAGACACCCAATGTCATCTACCCAAGGTATACTAACACCAAGTTCTGCCGAAGTTATAATATCCAAATCATCCACCAAGATAACCGCCTTGAACACCTACCTCAGAAGCAATAGACACTGCACCTTCGAGGTTCCCATGTCTAGGAGGGGCTACAATTTCCTCTTTACTTAACTCTTATATTTCTATTTTCTTTTTCGATTAACTCTTCCATTTCGTTATTTCCTTTTTCACTTGATTGACTCTTTCTTCCACTTGACTGCCTCTTTCTTTCAGTTAACTCTTTCACTTTTTTCTATTTTCTCCTCTCATCTCTTTAAGTTTTCTATTTCCTCATTCACTTTTCTCTTCCATCCTTCTTACATTTTCCATTTGTTGAATGAAAAAAATTCCTTTGTGCATTCTCTCATTCGATCTCATCCATTGATCTTCTATTCAATCTCATCCTCCATTCTACCAAATTCATCTATAAATTCGACATTCACTTATTCATTTGAACAACCACTATCTTTGAAATTTTTCCATTACTATTTGTAGACATGTAAAAATGACCTAACACATATCACACATCATGAATGACAGTTTTTCATCATCGACATCATTATCACTAATATCATTGCATTCCACATCATTTACATCAAAAACCCTATTTTCCTCTATTAATTGAATACTCTTTAAATTATTTAATTAATTCACCATTTTATCATTTATCTAACTTTATTCCTCCCGATTAATTAAATAACATCAATTATTTAATTATGTCACTAATATCCTATTCTCCTAAATCAATTAAATTGTTATTACTTAATAATTTAATTCCCTTTCCCCTTTCTAAACTTGAATAATTAAATTAATTATTCAACATCATCCAACATAGTTAACAAAAAAGTGGCACTTTATTTGTTAAAGTCAAACATGACTTGAACATTCATCTCCTAATATTAATTAATTATTGAATTGATTAATTATCCTCACACTCCTATTTGATTGAGCAAGTCACAATCACTGATTTCTCACTAGATAATTGGTTAATTAAGTCATCAATTCTCCAATCCCACTAACCTCTCAATCTATTCTTCGAATCCCACTAACCTCTCAAATATTAATTAGTTAACAAAAAAACTACCATACCAAGTGTTGTACTTAACTCCAACACATAATGATTATTGATTGTGAATCTTAATACTTCTGATTAAGACTACATCCAAGAGAAACGATGAATGCAATGATTCTAAGAAAAGTCACGAACTAGGCAATGGTGGCTAAACACTGTTGGGCTTCATCATTTGATAATCGGTTTTGAGTAGGAAGTCTCATTCAGTAGGTGAACTCCACGATATATCCTGCTGATGTAAGATGGTAGAAATGTATTCATTTAAAATGTCGATCTTCTCAATGTTTATGGTAGACAATAAAAGGGGGTTATATATCTCCAATTTTTCCTTAATACTTTTAGTGTCTAAGTAACATATGTGTTTTCTGAAGATGGTTCCCATTTTAGTGTCCGAGAGATATCATAGATGTGATGACTCATTCTTCCCCATAATATCTTTTTTTTACCTTTTCTAATTGATGATCTCTAGAATGAATTTCAATTCTTTTTATATGGCTTTGTTGTGAGGGGATGTGTCTTCTCATTGTTTCTCCCCAACCAATCTCACCTTTTTTCAATTAATATTGATCACTTGAACATTAATTCCAATTTATCTAATGTTTGTTTCATGATCTAGTAGTTATTTCTTTCTCTTCTAAACAATGTAACTATTATATTATTTTTGGTATTTATAATATTGTTAGATACTATATATTTCCTATCTTAGTATTATATTTATAAATTGATTAATTTTATATATTTTTAATATTTACTTTATTTTAAATTGTCAATATTTATATTTTTAATATCATAATGATCCTAACATTTAAATTATTAATATTTAAATATTTTGACTATAATATTGTATTTGATAGTTATAATTATGATGATATTGATTTGGTTAATTTTTTAAATATGCCTTTGTTATTTCAAGGAAAATTTCAGGGACATGGCACTAACACTAATGTTTGACTATTTGGTGTGTTTGGGAAGTTTCTAACAATATATTGTGCAACCCTTGCAAGAATATGACACATTTTTGATGAAAATAAATAACAATCTGATTACAGAGTTGGCGAACGGACCAAGGATATTTCAATTTTTAAGCTTTCATTGTTAGAATACATTTCAAATTGATGTTTTAAAAATTGAACCCACAACTTTCACACTTCAATTGGTGTTTCTAAAAATGAACAAAGAAAACTTTCAAATTTCATTTGGTGCTTAAATGATTGAACAAGGCAACCCACACATTTCATTTGGTGATCATAAAATTGAAAAAGACAACTCTCATTTTCAATTTGGCGATCATAAAATTGAACAAGGCAACTCTCATTTTCAATTTGTTGCTCATAAAATTAAACAAGGAAACTCCCATTTTCAATTTAGTGCTCATAAAATTGAACAAGGAAAACTCTCATTTTCAATTTGGTGCTCATAAATTAAATGTTTTCTTATGACCAATGCCTTTTATTTTGTTGATGCACACATGCCTCTATTTTGTTGATGCATGAATGAATTTCATTTTGTTGACCATATTAAGATGGACAAGGCAATTAGAAACACTCAAAATTTGGTGCTTAAAATTGAACAAATCCACTATGATTTGCACATTGCTATATTTTTCTTGAAGTTCAAACGCTTTGAAATTGGTGCACATAAAGAATGAATCGATATCTTCACATTTCAAATTTTGGGATTCAAAAAGAAATTGCAATGAATTGTATACCATGTTCACCATGCTTGGAAAACCAGTGTGTATCCTCTCCCATCACATCTTTTGATGATCTTAGGTGATGAAAAGAACTTTGGGTTTCACAATTGTTTATTTTTTAGCATCACCTTTAGATCGGGCCTACCTAAGAGACACATCCCAAAAGGAGAACTCAAAGGCGACCTAAAGTGGAATTTCCTTCAAGCCAATATAAATGATTTTAGTGAAAGCCAAGATTTAATTGGTATTAGCTTCGGTCATGTGGTGTCATTTAGAATAGGGAGGTACCTTTGCTTATAAGTGCCCCTAGTAGGAGAGATTAAAGTCTTAAGTGGCTTACTATTCGCTTTTTGGGTATCAGTCCCTTGAGTAGTGACCAAGAGCTTTAAAGTAGTTTTACCCACCTTTTACTTGAGATATTCTACTTTGTGACATGGTTTAGTGCAAGAGATGCACATCGTACTATGAAGAAATTTACTCACCATATCAACTACCTTAAATTGAGGCAAAAATCTCTAGCTTGTATAAGTTACTTGTAGCTTGCTACTTGTAACTTTTGGGAAGAGAGTGATTGGGTCATCCTTCCAGTTTCTAGGAGGCCCCTATCTGTCCATTCTCAAAAGGATTAAGTGTATATACTCGTAAGAGTATCCCTAACTTTTTCTAAATTAGCTTCCAAGTTTTGGGCCTAAAAGTGTCGCCATTCACCAATTTGACCTTAGGGATAATATTGCTTGATATGGTTGGATGTTATTACCAGTTTAAACATGAGCTGATTTTTGCTCCTTATCATCAAAACATTTTGGTCAATTTTGTGTACTTTGATTAATGGTCTTTTATCACTTGCCAAAACTTAGGCAAATCATTCTCAAAACAATCAGATCCACCAAATATCTCAAAATTATCAACTTTTCTAAACGGATGTTAGACAAAAACTAGAAATAAATTGAATAGAGCCACTATTGATCTAAACACTACCACTATTAACCTACAAGTTGCTCGCTATTGCTTAAAAGGGTCACTTTTGCTATCTTTTTTTATTACAGTTCTAGTGAAAAAAGGAGGCAGCTTTTGAAAAGAAGAATTTTTTTTGACCCACATAGAGTCGCTATTGCAAAGTTTTCCGCTATTGATCTAAAGATTACCATTGTTGACCTAAATATTGCTCACTTTTGCTTAGATTTTTTTGCTATTGTTGTGTCTAGTTTTTGACAGGCATAGTCAAAGCAGAGTCTCTTTTGCTAAACTTGGCCGCTGTTGTCAAAAATACCAAAGGCCATTGACCTAAAAGATTACCACTATTGTCGTATTTTCTGGTGAAAAACAAACATTATTCCAAAAAATTGATTAAATCTTTCATCTTTTGGAAATAAAACAATCAAAATTACAAACACCTCATATCTACATCTTTCCATATCCATTTACAGAATGAAACACATCAACCTAGTTTTAGGATTCAAAATCAAACACCAACTTCGATTATTCCTTTGCTCTTGATTTCTAAGATATTAAGATTTTATTGCAGCCACACGGCTAGTTCAACTATTTCTTCAAACATATCCTCTAGAAGAATAGAGATTAAATTCGATATAAAAGTTTTCTACACTTTGAGTCACAAAATTAGCATCATCTCCAAAACATCCATTCAAACATCACTCATACTTTAGGGTCTTGAGCATCACAATCCATAGCAATTCACCAACACCTTTGTCACAAAGGGTTCTTTTTACATCATTTTCATGTACATCATACTTCTTAAAAATAAAAAATACCAAAAATAAAACATCATTCCATTCCATTATTAGTGATCACAAAAACTCAACAAGGTCTTGGAATTATTTATGGCAACCTTGAGATCTCAACATAGAAAAGGATGGCAGCTAACAAGAGTAGCTCAAGTGCACCAGAAACAAACATCACCAATGAGGAAATATAGGTTCCATGGGGTTATAAACCAAGTGACCTTACAGCTCCTCAAAGAGAACCCACATTTAAGGCAACGCTAACCAACCACCAAGTGATGAGGAAGTACTCCTTAAACACCAAAATATGATTGATAGTCAAAATATACTTCCAAATCTGAATGATGTGATCATAGAAGAATACAACAACGATGAGGAACTTACTGAGGATAAACTATTAGAATACTCCCAAGATCCTAAAATGCAAAAGATTATGGACAAGATGCTTGTGCAGAATGCAAACTCATATTTCCTCACATAGCACAAAGTGGTGCTAAACTAACCATTGAATTTAATGTGTATATCCTAAAATATCCCAATCTCATTCCACTAGGAGATCAAAGATTAGTTAGAAAAGTACACCAAAATCGACAATAAATCCCAACATACCATCATTGTTTTCATGAAACAATGATAAAACTCAAACATAACCTATGGACAACCCATTGTTTAGGCAATCATCCCAAATTGAACAAATAGTTTTGGCACAATAGTATCAAGGAAATACAACCCAAAAAATGCCACAACATAACACTATTCAAAACATAGGAAACCTTTCAATAGACCAACAAGGTAGAAACCTATCACAAGGGAATTACATGCCACAACACACATCATACATTGACCCTTCCAACCAATCACAATATCAACAAGGGAAATCATCACAAAATCCCCCACAACAAGGTGTGCCATCAATGAAATACCAAGGTAACCTTCAACAAAGTCAACCCCAACAAGGTGTATCATCAACGAACTACCAAGGTAACCTTTAAAAAAATCCCCTGCAACAAGGTGTACCAGCAATGAATTACTGGAAGGTAACCTTCAACAAAATCAAGCACAACAAGCACAACAACACAACAAGCAATTAGCATTGACTTTTTCTTAGATTTTAGTGTATTTTGAGCCATGAATTGAACAATTTGGTTGGTGCTAAACTCAATGCAAATAGGCATGGTCAACTCATCATTGGATGTCGCATCGATTTTCCTGCCGTATTTAGTGCCGGAAAATCATAGCGCCTCTGAAAGCACCTAAAATAGTGCCAAGAAGTAATGTCGAAAATTGTGTCAAAATTAACACCCAATTTGGCTTCCATTTTTGCTTCCATGTCTACTCCCATTTTTGCTTCTAGTTTTGCTTCCAAGTTTGCTTCTAGTTTTTCTTCCAAGTTTGCTTTGGGTTTTGCTTCCATTTTTGCTTCCGGTTTTGCTTCCAAGTTTGCTTCCGATTTTGCTTCCAATTTTGCTTCCAATTTTGCTTCTAGGTTTGCTTCTAGTTTTGCTTCCGGTTTTGCTTTCAGTTCTGCTTCTAGTTTTTCTTCCAAGTTTGCTTCTGGTTTTGCTTCTAGTTTTGCTTCTGATTTTGCTTCTAATTTTGCTTCCAGTTTTTCTTCCAAATTTGCTTCTAGTTTTTCTTCCAAGTTTGCTTTTGGTTTTGCTTCCAATTTTGCTTCCAAGATTGCTTCTAGTTTGCTTCTAGTTTGGCTTCCATTGTTGCTTCCTTTTTTGCTTCTAAAAATGCTTCTTTTTTTGCTTCCATTTATTAATTTAATATGTTTTATTTCAATTTAATTATGTAAACATATCGTGCCTCTTAAATAACTCATATAATTATAGAGAAAGTAATTTAACTATTTAACTCATATGATTAAATAATAATATAATTATTGTAACATGATCATCATCTATAATTAAAAAAAGTGAGTCAAATATATCTAATATAATCTAATTGAATTTGACAACATCCATCATGAGCAATAAATTAAAATCATCATACTTAATAAATATCCATCCAAAAATCATCGAGCACTTTTGATATATATAAATTGACAAGTCAATACTGATAAGATCATCAACATATATAACTAAAACAAGTGAAAGTCAAATATGAGAGTACATCAAAAACATGTCAAAATGATACATGTCTAACAATCGACATAAGTGAAAATGATACATGCACAAATGATATAAATAAAATTGATAAATGATGTAACTCAAATTGATACAATTCAAGATGATACATGTCCAAATGATATAGTGAAAATGATACATGTCAATATGATACAACTCAACAATACAGTACTATAGGAAATGAAAATGATACATACAATAGTAAACATGAAAGGAGTCATCATAACGATATATCAACAATGATCCATGATGTAGTCTATATGATCATGAATGTCACTGGTTACTATCACTAACTACCCATCATCATCATTAGCATCGTGATCATCATCATCATTATCATCATCATCGTCATCGTCATCATCATCATTGTCATCGGCCTTGGTGTCTTCCATATCTATATCATCATCATCTCTACCATGTGATATGTATTGGTAGAACCAATATTTTGTGGATCTACATCATGTTGTGGATCATCTTGATCTTCTGGAAGACCCATGTTCTGTAAAAAAAACATTTAAAATGGAAATTTATTATTTATTTCATGCAATAATTTATTTCTTAGTTATATATCTAATGTTACAACATATGAGATGAAACCATAATCATACTACATCATATCAAATTGCACATACCATAATAAAATTTCAAAAATGGCGAGTCAGGAGAAACTCCAACTTTCAAAAACAAAGTTAATTAGGCTAGTAGACTTGTGGATCAGGCCAACATTTGGTGGAAGATGAAGAAAGATGAGTGGAACTCTGGAGGCCCACCATAATGGATTTCAGTAATATTCAACCATGAGAGTAGAAGAGAGAGTTGATATCATGTATCAAAACATTAAGCATGCATTCTTCCAGCTAGCGGAGAAGGAGATGATTGTTTTTCTTCATTTTCATTTGCATAACCATATCACAACGTGGGAACCAAGAAGACCAAGGGTGTCCAGTTTTATGTGGAGGTAATGGATGTGGTCCAAACTTTAGGAGGGGCAAGAAGGTCAATGTATGATACTGATGAAATTGAGGAAGAACAACAAGAGAGGGACATGAAAAATAAAATCAATATAGAGTTTCAAGGATTTGTTAAGCGAGTAAGAGAGCTATGGGAGTAGCCTCATCTAAAATATTTTGAACTAGAGTTTGATATACCATTTAGAGAGCTTGGTTTTCATGGAGTTCCTTTCAAAGCCTCTGCTTTATTGTTCCTACGGTAAACTGTTTGGTAGAGTTGGTGGAATTACCTTTCTTAGTAATCCCTATTAGTGAGATTGAGATTGTTAACCTTGAGAGAGTAGGACTTGGGCAAAAGAATTTGATATGGCTATTGTTTTCAAAGACTTCAAGCAGGATGTACTCCGCATTGACGCCATTACTCAATCTTCACTTGATGGCATTAAGGAATGGCTGAACTCCATGGATATAAATTATTATGAAAGAAAAATGAACTTGAACTGGCGGCCAGTTTTGAAGAGTATTACTAATGATCCAAATAAATTTATTGAAGATGGTGGTTAGGAATTTTTGAATATGGAAGCTAGTGATTCTGATTCTGATAATTCAAAAGACTCAGATTAAGGATATGAACCCTCTGATGTAGAAGAGGAATTAGAATTAAATTTCATGTAGCCACCATCAAGAGTGTTACAAGCCAACACGATCGAGGGAATTGTTATATAAAGATAATTTTCAATGTTGTAGGTATTGGCTTTAATGCCAACTACAATGGCAACATTGAAATTCCCTAATAGTATTTATGTTAAGGAAATTTCCTTTAGATGCAAGGATTCAAAGCACATCAACCATGTGGTACAAATGATTAAATCCCAGAGATGATCTATAGCAATGAAAGAGTTTAAAAAGGAAGAGAGAGCTATGCTGGTGACTCAGGAGAAACTTCAACTTTCAAAAACAAAGCCAATTAGGCTGGCAGACATGTGGATCAGGCCAAGATTTGGTGGAAGAGGATGAAAGATGACTAGAACTTTGGAGGCCCACCATAATGGATTTCAGTATTCAACCATGAGAGAAGAAGAGAGAGCTAATATCATGTATCAAAACATTAAGCATGCATTCTTCTAGCTAGCGGAGAAGGAGATGATTACTTTGCTTCATTTTCATTTGCATAACCATATCATGGCGTGGGAACCAAGAAGACCAAGGATGTCCATTTTGATGTGGAGGTAATGGATGTGGTTCAAAATTTAGGAGGGGAGGTCCCCATGTCTACCTAGAGGCATAAAGGTAGATGAATTAAGTTCACCTACATGTCTGCCAAAGTTTACTTCCAATTTTTATGACTATTTTTCTTGATTGTCAGAGTTTACTTACAAATTTGAAATTTATTTTTGGTCATTTTGATGAGGATATATTCATCCCATGTTTAAGAACCTTTTTCTTGTATCACAACCATAGTAACGAGACTCAGACTCAGCTAGGGTGACTTGACTCGGGGACTCGGTGCCCGAACTCGACGCAGACTTGACAAAATGAAAAAACCATAAAAATTTAAAGATTTTTAAGGATTTAAAACTTGTTTCATGCACCCTTTATTAAATAGACCTTAAATATGTACAATAATATCATTAAATATAAGAAAATTTGATCACATACACAAGTATACATTGATCACTTAAGTATAAATGCAAATTTTAACTGAAGGAAATACACATACACAAGTATACTACTATTATGCCCTTAATAAATTTTTACCTAGTTTCAATTCCATTTGAGTAGTCTTAGTCTTATGCTCCAAATTGATTAAAGAAATGTGAAAGTGTTAAGCTCAAAATTTCTAATACTTAGTATATCTATAACTATAAATTGTCTCTATCACATTCACAATTGAAAGGAACTTGTTGGAAGTAGTATGCTCTAAATTTCCAATACTTAGTGAATCTAGATGCATTGTTAGTAATGTCCAAAAAAAACTTGTCCTAGTAGCCATAGGGAAATGGGAAAAGTTAATGGGTAATAATCAATGGGATACGCAAGAGGCTGTCATACTGTCAGTTGATTACCTAAGCCTTCCCCCACAAACTCTTGAACTGGCAGGGGAGTCTAAAAGAGCTTACATTGCTTCTTACCATTGAACTTAATGCAAAAAATATTCCACATCTTAAACCATCAAATAGTCATGTGCTCGGATTTCCTTTTGTAATTGGGCAAGAGGAAGCTATCCTCCTTCTAAGTTGGATTCAACATTTACTACACACATCTAGTAGGTCTCTTCCTACAAAATTCAAAACAAGTATCGTGGAAGCAAAATGGCTGAAAACCTCTAGAGGATATTAATCTCACAACATGTGTTTCTTGTTAGATTATGAGTGGTCATAGGCCAGTTTACAGTTAACCGATATTTCTTTCATTGGGTGAAGAACCGATGAAAGAAAGATTAGTTGACTGCAGACAGGCCTGTGACTACTCATAATCTAACAAGAAACACATGTTGTGAGATTGATATCCTCTAGAGGTTTTCAACCATTTTGTTTCCATGATACTTGTCTTGAATTTTGTAGGAAGATACCTACTAGATGTGTGTAGTAAATGTTGAGTCCAATTTAAAGGAGGATGGCTTCCTCTTGCCCAATTATGCAAGGAAATTCAAGCACATGACCATTGGTGGTTTAAGATGTGGGATATTTTTTGCATTAAGTTCAATGGTAAGAAGCAATGTAAGCTCTTTTAGAATCCTCCCCACTAGTTCAAGAGTGCATGGGGGAAGACTTAGGTAATTAGCTGATAGTATAACAACCTCCTACATAGCCCATTGATTATTACCCATTAACTTTTCCCATTTCCCTATGCTTGTTGGGACAAGTTTTGTTTGGACATTACTAACTATGGATCTAGATTCACTAAGTATTGGCAATTTAGAGGATACTACTTCCAACAAGTTCCTTTCCATTTTGACACACTATTAATGTGATAGAGACAATTTATAGATATAAATATTAAACAATGTTGCAGCTTGCAATAAGCCAATAACACAAAAAAATTAACATTCAAAGTTTAAACTTTATAATTAAATTATTAAAATAAAAAACTAGGTTAGCTTTTAGTTAGCTTTTTTGGATAGCTCTACTGGGTGTTGAGGACATTCCATTTATCTTTTGAATGTTAAGAAGTTAGAGTTTCAAGGATTTGTCAATCGAGTAAGAGAGCTATAGGAGCAGCCTCATCTAAAAGATAAAAGCTACAGGGAAGTCTCAGGCACCTGATATTAGAGATTCAAGAGGAATGCTTGCCAAGAGGCATAAATTCAAATGAATTGAGTTCATTTACATCCTTCTACTATTTATTCATGCACATAAATGGTCATCTTATAGTCATAAGATTTGAGCTCTATTTACTCATCCTACGCATCAATAAACAACTCAACACAAGAGATGCAAATTGAAATATTGACACAATAATATCCAACTAAGTTATTGAAACTCAACTATTGATACCTCGTTCTCCATCAATATTACAAAATCGTTCCACTTTTTGTTTTGTAACATATTATTTTCAAATTTATTTGGATGGCAACCATATTTCTCCTCCTGTCAAAACATGGCACATGGACTAGTTAAACTAATTAATATGCAATCATTACCTTTTCCAAGGAAATAAAAAAATATATCATTTAACATATTAAATATACTTACAAAATATTGAATGAATGTTTTTAAAAATTGTTGAAGAATTATCTCTTTTTGTTGATGCTAGATGTACGCTCAACATTAATGTTGAAGGCTAGCAATTTGCTATGTAATGAAGTTTTTTCTTGCATTTCCTTCGACACTTCTTGGTTTGTGGGAGTAAGGAGAGTGTTAGGAAAATGGTGTGAAGTAGTCTGGTGGCTAACGTACTTGAGAAGAAATGGAGGCCAACTTCACTCTGAAAGTGAGGAGGAAATTGGATCCTTTTGATGGCAAAGTGATGATGAAGAGACTACATGGCTTGTTCCTATATAAGGATGTGAAGGTGGCACAATCTGTGCAAATCATTTTGGATAATGGCTTCAAAGATTTGAAGCACATATATCGGACTAATATTGATATATACTCTCTGATCATGGCATGGGGACTAGACTTAGGAGAGTCGGTGGAGGTTGTAAGGAAAGTGATGAAAGCGTTGGTGCTTAGGGATTTCTTAGTGAACATGGAGAGTATCCTAGAAAGGGATATAACAGTAAAAGGATTTGTGAGTGAAGGCATGGAAGGTGTGGACCCGGGATAAGTAGAGATAAATCACCCTTTCATTAGGTGGCCAGAAGCAAGAACCAAAGCCATGTGGAGAAAGGGTGCGAAATGGGGGTGGAAAGCTTTGAAACTATGCGTCAAATTAATGGAGACTAAGGAGATAATAGCGGGACTCAAAGTCATCGCTAGAGAGGAGCTATGTGAGAAGAAGGGTTTGTGTTTGAGAAAGAAGATGAAGCTTCTTGCAGAAATGTGCCCATTGCATCTAGGTAGGACTTCTGGAACTTCCGCTTAAACTAGTTTGCCGTGTTTAAGCTAGATGTTGATGTATATGCTTAAGGGGTTAAGCCCTATTTTTGGTTTTGATACTGTAAATATTAGTGTTTGGGTAGACATGATGTGATGGTTTTGGAAGAACTCTTTATTTGGAGCTTTGTATATTTTGATTTATCTTAAATAAAATAAAAAATATTATCAATGATTAAAGAAAAAATAAAATTAATAATTGTTTAATAAATTTGATATAATTTTATGAGAAAATTAAAATACCTACGTACTCTCCTCACCGGACTTCCTCCATGCATCTTGGCTTCGTGCTCTCTTCAGTTGCTGGTAGTGCCCTGCTCTCTTCCTTCACATGACATTTGTCCCTTTTTTGTTGTCTAATTTCTTCCTTCACGCAGGAAATTTTTAAATTTTCGATTTTGATTTCTTCCTTCCCGCGATGTTTTTCCCTTTTTTTCCTTTTTTGTCATCTGAATTCTTCCTTAATGCCAACTTAAGCACCAAAATTTGGCCATTAATGTAATCATTTTGGGGCACCTAAGGCAATGCCAAGTGCGCCTAATTGAGTGCCTATCATTGTTGTATAGTGACTATTTTCATTGTTGTAAAGGTACATTTTTCTGTTCCTGGCAGTGTTGCGGTGACTCCCACAAGTCTTCTACCATTAGTGTGTGGTAGTGTGGTGACCACTGCTGTCTCGTGGCTCCTTCATCAGCTTAGTGCGGTAGAGTGGTTTTTATTGCGGTCCCACAAGTTGCTTCTTCCTTCTTGGCGATAGTGCAGTGAAAGCTTCTGTGGCAACATTTTTATTCACAGAGGAGTCTATGGAGAGAGGACGTGGACAACGTAGAAATACTAAATCGCTGAGAGGAAAGTGGGTGGAAATAGATAAGACAACATTGATTAAGCACTAAATTTATTTTGATATTTTTTTGTGTGAGAAAAAATCACTAATGACCTTTTCATAAATGTTATGTGAGTAAGATTTCTAGATAAACTATGTGCAATTTTTTACATAACTCTCATGGACTGTGAAAATTGAATGTTGTTAATTTTTATAAATGTGTTTGATAACATATCATGCCATTGGAAATTAGGGGTGGTTCCTGTCTTACAGTTGACTTAAAGAATTCCATAAGTCGATTGTCAACATTTACAAGGTATGTGGTTATTTGAAACGTTCATGTGTGAGAGACATAGAGATATTATATTGTATTTTAATTTATGGCTAAAGTTTCATACTAATTTACTATTATTATATTAGGTGGGTTACCTCCAAGGAGATCCATGTTCATCTCAAATGCCTAAAATTTGAAATGCTTCAGTAATATTATGTTGCACTTGGACAATTGAAAATCTATTTTTTTCTCCTAGCAAGCTTTTTTATTTTCCATTATAATTCTAGACCAAACAACATTTGCAAGGATGGCCTTTTACACCAATCTTAATTTATATGAAGTTAACGAACCTATTGTCAAGTAGTAAATTCCTTTCATAGACAGGAAATGTAAAGGCTTCATTTAAGAAAAGATAAGTAGTCTCTTTTTGAGGGTAATCCACATGCAAAAAGTAAAAAACACATAAAAAAAATTGTACAGTAGAAAATCAGATTCAATTAGTTTTTGATAAGGAAATATAGGTTTTGAAGGGGCCCTAAAACCATTTACAATGACACCAAGCTGCAAGAGAAATTAAACCACTAAGCCCAACAACCCAAAAAACCAAAAAGTTGACATAAGATGGAACATTAGCAACACGTTAGCAAACCCAAAAGAAAAAAACATCAGCAAACTTACTAAACCAAAAGAGGAAGCACCAACTACAAAAAATTATCTAAAACATTAGCTAAGGCCATGTTCTCCTTGATGACCTCCTCATAGATACTGATAACATCCTTTAGCTCCTCAACAACAACAACAACCCTCTTTTTCATCTTGCTCCTCGTCCTAAGGCACGAACCTGCCTGTATGTCTTTCTCTAGCATAGGAGTAGAAGCTTTCACTTTCTTCACTAGGTAAGGGTCACTAATCTCTTCAATCCTTTCCTCCATATTAACCAAGTCAAGAGGTTTTCCATTCCAATTCAGTGCTTTCTCATTTAGAACAGAAAGACCCATAACAATGGTCTTCAAAGAGTTATTGCTGATATTGACCACCATTTTTAAGTCCTCCAACATCTTTCCCATTTTTATCCTCCAGACTTGCCACTCTATCCTCTAACATTTTATTAACAATAACTTCCAAAGAGGAAATTATTTCCTCATGAGAAACCCCCAAACAATCAACATCCGCCAGTAGCTTATCAAGCTTAATATGCATTGCTTTCACTTTGCCTTTTATTTCCCACTCCTTTCAGTTACCTCTTAGCATAGAAACACAAACATCCTACCAATTTTTCATCTGAAGATTGAGCTCCTTAACCTCAGAAAATAACCACTTAACTAGTGAAAGTAGGTTTCTTGTCCCATGTTCGGCCATTCTACAAAACATATTCATGTCAATTTCATCCCAGTTAACTATAGGCTGACCCTTTTGCTCCAAGTCAACAAGGTCATCAAAACAATCCCTATTCTATTCATCCTTCTTCTTCAGTTGGGGAATCCTCGACATCCAAAACATCCACCTTTATCCTCTCCTTATCTGGGAGATTCTCTAAATCAACTAATGCCTCAGGATGTTCCTTCTTCACTTCCTTCTTCATAGTATAAAAATCCTAAGAAAAATTAACCAAATCAATCCCCTGCATATCCATGGGGCCAGTCTCATTAGGCTTCACCTCCATCTTAGAGTTTCCCATATCAATAGGGCCACTCAACTGACCACCCGAATTAACTGACACCTTAAGCCCTTGCATTGGGGAGCTCTCTAGCAGACCATCCTTACCAGGAGCATGGTTCCCCAATGCATTATGAACACAATCAAAATTTGAAGGATCCACATCACCCACATGATGACAAGCCTTCAAACCCTCATCACCCATAGCATGGAAATCCTTCAAGTCCTCTTTTCTAGAAGACAATGTAGGATTCACATTTGAACTAGGGGCAACCACCTCAATTTTCCTTTTGGTTGAAGCTTTAACTTTCTTCATGCCTTTGGTTTTCCCCTTTGGAGATTTTCTAATAGAATTAGCCATAGTCTCCCACAACTCCACATCAGCCTCATAGCCCTTACCCCATTATTTTGATTCCTCATCCCTTTCCTCAGAGCCTCCTTCATCAACAGATATATCCTCATATTCTAACTCATCCTCCTCTAAACTACCAACCCATTCACCAGCAGAGTCCTCTATTTCATACCCATCATTTTTAACTTCCTTCTTACCAGGAGTTTTAGGGGAGACCGAGATCAACTTTAGCTTGATATGAGAAAAAATAAAACATATAAGCCCTTGATGAAGAACCACCTTCTTAGGATTCTTTTTGTGGTCTTCAATACTCTTCTCCATAGAATGTAATAGGTAAAAAGCAGACGAGACTGAAAAATTATGCCTAAAATGATTTAAGAGCATAAAATGGTGAGTGTAAACCACAAAGAATCTACCTTCAAGGATGAAGTAGTTCATAATGGCCAACACGAGGTCCCTCCAAAGTGGCTTCAGGGACTTCCTAGCATAACCTCCACTTCCAATTTCCTTAACCTTCTTCCTCTCATCATGTTTAAGAAAATTCACAAAAGCCTTCTTAGTCGCTCCCTTGTCTCTGAAAAAATTTCTCCCAACAACTAAAAGACTAGTTGCCTCCACAATAAAATCCTCTTCAATTCGAAACTCAATGCCCTGGTAACACAAAGACCTCCCATTCCATCCTTTCACAAAGGAATCCATTACATTAGGGTCTAGGCCTTGAATTCTCTGCATAAATTGAGTAACCCCCCCAATTCCAAGTGCTCCCACATAGTAACATTTTTCTAAAACTCTTCACAGGAACTCAACTCAATTCTGCAATGGTCACCACCCATAGTGACAGGAAACAAACAAAAAACCCAAGAACACCTGGAAGAAATAAAAAATTAAAATGAACCAGGAACTACTCAAAACAATACAACAAACACCCATAAATATGTATGGGCTTATCATTCCAAGTAACCTTGCCAAAACTTCCAGTCCATCCTTCTATGGAAACCAAGGAAAGAATAATGAAACTGAAAGAGCAAAAGGGTCAACGTGCAAAACCCAACTTAAAATCATAATGAAAAACCTTTCCCCAAGAGCATCTCACCTAGAAACAAGTCAGCTAGTCATCATTAGAAATACACTTCAGATTAAGAGGTAGCAATTCAAAAGAATCCCACTCAGATCTCTAGCCACTCCCATGTTGGCAACCCCATCAACCATCATGTTCGCTTCACAAAAAACATGTGTGATTTTGATCTCCTCAAAAGAGTTAATAATAGATATCGAGTCATTAATAAAATTGGCAATTGACCATGAAAGAGGACATTTCATCATGACTCAATTAATCATATTAAGAGAGTTCCCCTCTAGTCATAGTTTAGAAACACCTTGTTTATTAGCCAAAACTAATCCAGGATAAGCTTGCTGTAGCCTCCGCATATAAAAACAATTGTACAGTAGAAAATCAAATTCAATCAGTTATGTCTTATTTCGCTTGCACACTTATTTGAAAGACATAGGGTATTCACCATACATTTCCCTTGACAAAGAAAACATGTTCTTTCATTTATTTTTACTGTATATCTCAGAAGTGAAATTGTTGTTACATAATGATGCATTGAGAAAATAATATATACAAAAAATGAAAAGAAAATGTTTGAAATTTAATATGCAACCTATTGTGTTGTGATGAAAGGAATCAAGATTAACTGGGACAATTGAAATAATTTTTTTTTTTTTATGATTGTACTTAAAAGTGAACATGATATGAAATGTGTGGACAATGATGGTGTTGAAATTGAAAACCCTGATTCTAATGACATTACTATTTTATGTCATTAGAGATAAAAAAACACATACAATTTTATATACATAGCAAATGAATATTTGAACATAGTAAACTGAAAATGTAAACACTATAAGATTTTTCCTTAAACAATAATTCAAATACTCACTTACAAAAAAGGGTGAAGCATTTTTTATTCAAACTCTGTTTTCTTTAATAGACATAATAGTACAAGAATATATACATTGTTTCATAGAAAATAAGGAATGTTTCATAGAATATATCTTGAGAATGTAAGAACTTCCTCTATCGGATATTTGGAAATTTCTACAAACAAGTTTTTCTTTGGAGCGAAAACACCTGGAAGTGTTTCACACCGGCTCAAGGTACAATCATAAATTAATGCATGTTGTTGGTTATTTTAGATGGATCTACTTCTATTGGAGCAAATACAGAGCCTGAGCGTTTAACTAGAAAAAGAAGAATATATGCACGTGGACGTGGACCTAAAATTGTTAAAGAAACAATTCAAACAAGTGATTGTACAAATTAGACAAGCAGATTTATGATTTTATCTTTAGAATGTACAAACTTTCTCTATCAGATATTAAAGATGTTAGGTTGGATCAGAAACTGGATAAGCAGATTTATGATTTTATCTTTAGAATGTAGGAACTTCCTCTGTCAGATATTTGGAAATTCCTACACTCAATTTCTACTTACAAGTGAAAGCACCCATAAGTGTTTTAGACCGGATCAAGGTACAATACAACCTAGTTATGACACTAATAGAAATCCAATTTTTCCTGAACCGTCTATACTTGAACATTGCATCACAATCTATTCTTCATATGCATAAAAATGCCACATATTAACCCCTTCTAAATAAAACTAAAAATACCATGAAACAACGAGTCCCCTATATTAGTAAGTAGGTAATCTATAGGGAATAATTTGATTTTATACAAGGATTCTCATGAAAGGAATCTTCACGTGACAGTGATTGAGTTGTTTGAGATTGCAGTTGATAGTGTAATATCTAGTCTTAAAGGAAGTTAGCAAAGTGGAAAATGTGCAAGAAAATAAAATTGTACACAACAAAAAATTCACAATGTTATCTTGCATAATGCCTTAAGTTTGAAGACAAAAATATCATTGTATCTTGATGAAAGTAGTGACCTTAATGGTCAATCATTGGCAACCATGATTTTAAAACATGCTATTATGCTTATGGAGGAAGCATTTTAAGCAAGGCAGTGAGTGGTGGTTTGGAATAATGGTAGGTATGAAGGAGTTGCTTTATATACATACTATGCAGTCTAGCTTAAGACAATTTTCTTATAAGAGATTGAAGGTGGATTATGGAACTAAAGGGTTACCATGATAAAGATTAAAGCAAAGACTGTGATCTATTTAAAAGCCACTATCATGAAGATATTAAAGATGTCAAATACAAAACCATAGCAACTAGAGTAATGAACATAGTGCGAAAGAGGACAATGTGCTAGGGAAGATTTAGGAGATCTCCACATTATCTAAACATAGGAAAATACATCATTTATTTATTTTCTTAAATTAAAAGAAATTATTCTAAACCCTATATAGGACACATTGATACTTCAAAAGTATGATCTAATTTATTTTTTAAATTAAAAGAAGTCATTCTAAACCCTATATAGGATACATTTATACTTCAAAAGCATCTAAAGGAATTTGAGATTATGCAAACATATGTCAATTAAATACCTGAATTACAAACAGTAGCACAAACATTGTAACCCTTGTTGATTAGAGTGGGAATGAGATAAATTGCAATGAATCCTATGCCTCCTATCACAAACATCTCCTTATGATTCTTTGTCATTCTTTACTGAAACACTTCTCCATTTTGGCAGGCTACACTTGAAAATAAGGTTTCAACAAAGGTTTTATTATATGTTTATTAAAATGAAAACTCCATTCTGCCGGGCTATGCCTGAAAATAAGATTTTGATGAAATTTTTAGAGTATATTTATTAGAGTTTTAGAGTATTTTGGTAGGCTATATTCAAATGGATTGTGATTGACGTGATTTACTATATTTAGTGTTGTAAATTGTAATGATGCCATGATTACTGTACTACCGCCGTCTCTTATTATACCCATTGTGGTATGGCAGTGTTATGCCCTTCCTTTCTATTGTTTACCGCACTACTGCCTTGCTCAAGGCTTCTTGTTGCAGGGTTGCGGTGTATACTGCTCTACCGCATATGTTGCTCACCTTCCCAACGGTATAGTGGTGTATGCTTTTGATCATTACTTGAAGAGTGTCGATGAGATAATCTTATTTGTCTTACTGATATCTCAATGTCTCATCAACATTAGATCTTATGTTCCTCTTATATTGGTTGCCGGTGTTGATGAGACAAGTTAATGTCTCTTGCCAATATGCCACTATCTCATTGATATTTTCCTTCGATGATATTTCTTTATATATCGGTGTAACTCTTCCATGTTGAGGAGACTCATGATTATTGCCATGGTATGGCAGTGTTTTTCCCTTCCCTTCTGTTGTTTACCACACTACCGCCTTGTTCAAGGCTTCTTGCTATGAGGTTGCGGTGTATGCCACTCTACCACATATGTTTCTCACCTTCCTGACGATATAGCGGTGTATGCTTTTGATCATTACTTGAGAAGTGTCAATAATACAATCTTATTTGTCTTACCCATATCTCAATGTCTCATTGACATTACTTTGTTATATCCAAGAGTTGTGTTTCACCGAGCACTTGTAGATATACCTTGTCGATGTGATGTAAGTGATGCTCTCCTCGATATGCCCATATCTTATTGACATATCACTATTTTACATCATTGATGAGACATATAAATCAGTCTCTTTGACATGGGGGTGTCTAAATTGATGCTAAACCTGAAGCTAAACTTGAAGCTAAAGTTGGAGCTAAGAGTGGTGCTAAAATCAAAGCTAAACTTAGAGCCAAATGCGGTGCTAATGGTGGCGCCACACTCGAAGTCAATATTGACACTAAAGGTGACGCTCATGTCGGCGAGAAGTAACACCAAAATTAGCACCGACTTATCCTGATCGGCACAAATAAATGCCAAGAATAGTGCCATCTTGATAAATAGCGTCAATGTTTTCAAAAAATTGGCAAAAAATACATTAGAATAGTGGGTGGAAGCAAAAAATGGAACAAAATAGAGCAAATCACATGGATTTGTTGTAGTGAAGGTGTACCATCAATGAACTACCGAGGTACCCTTCAACAAAATCCCCCGCAACAAGATGTACCGTCAATGAACTACTAAGGTAACCTTCAACAAAATCAACCACAACAAGGTGTACCATCAATTAACTACCAAGGTACCATTCAATAGAATCTCCCACAACAAGGTGTACCATCAATGAACTACCAAGGTAACATTCAAAAAATTCAACCCCAACAAGGTTTACCATCAACAAAATACCAAGGTAACCTTCAAAAAAATTAACAACAATGTGTACCATCAATGAACTATCAAGGTACCCTTCAACACAATCCACAACAACAAGGTGTACCACGAATGAACTATCAAAGTACACTCCAAACTTGAAAGAAAAATATCCCTCAAAATAAATACCAAGGAGGTTCACAAAGTCAATACCAAGGGATACCTCAACATCAATACCAAGGTACACAACAAAATCAACATATGTACAACCCACAACAAGGACCCATCATATCTTATACACAGCATGGTCCCCATAATCCCTTGCCTACACAATATCATGTTTATGACCAAACAAACATCATGGGACAACAGAGCTACACCACTCAAAATATTCAAGCAAGCACATGAAATAACATCATAAATGTGCAACGTCACAAGATTTATGGAAGTTTTGTTTAATTTTTTCAGGCTTGATAATTTATTTCCCTTCCTCTTGATGGTTTGAAAGAGTGTTTGGATCAACATTATTTGGAGACTACTACTCCTGAATGTCCTTGGAAGGGAATATACATGGCTATTTGTCTACGCACATGGAAAGTTATGCCGCATAAGGAAACTTCTTCATAGCCTATCAACTGTTCTCACTCTATTTCCCCTATTTCTAGCCTTTTTCTAGCAGCCAAAGGCTAGTCTAGATCCACATTGACACATATCCTAGCATTTTTGAGGACCTTAGGATTCTTGGTGAACTTAGAACCAATTGCATATTCCACTATTTTTATTTTCCTCAATGAAGATTCTTGCCAGTAAGCACTTGGAAGTAGTGGGAGTCTTATCCAAATTGGGACAATTCTTGAAAGACCTTCTATTGGGTTGAATGCTCGAAACCTTGTTCTATAAAAATATTTTAATTTTTATTGAACCAAGGTCCCTCTAATAACTCATGTTCTATGATGTGCCAATTGCTACTTTATTAAAATTTGTTTGTAAATCTTTATTGTCCACTAGGGTAATTGTCAAATGGACTACACACGAATTGCTGAGGAAAACCCTCTATTGATAAAAACTTAAAATGTAACAATAACCCTCTTGGACTCACCACTCAGTCAAAAGCATTCAATAACTACTTAGAATGTAGATGTTTAATTGAGTTCATCATTGTAGATATGATATTCAACAACTCACACACATTTGAGATAAACCTCTGCAATACATAGGTTAATCAACTCATTGAAATAGCGTCCAACCTTAGTTACAATCATTAAGTATATGGAACTACACTTACAGGCTCACAAATGGCTATAGCCATTGGCCTAGAGTTCTGCAACAAACTGGGAGGTGTGACTTAAGTGGAGTTGGAAACCCTCTGCCTATGTATGTTGATGGCGACCTCAGTATGATGTCTAATGTAATCCTCATGGATGGACCTAGACACTGGCGACCTTAGCATGAAATGTATGCCCCCCTAATCTGGTCTAAATAGACTGATGCACATAGGGTAGTTTTCTAGTCATGTGAGAAGTATGACTCCAATCACCTAGTGGAAAATTGAATGCTCCTAAGCCTCTTCCCATTGCCATCTACCTATCAGGGGAATTTGATGCCTACAGCTGAAAGATTGTTTTTGGTGATTGCTTTCCCCACTTGCTTCTAAGGTGCAATTGAAGACTACAAAAGAAGTTAATGAAGTAGGAATTTTTGAATTCTCAATTTACTATGGTAGGTGATTTCAAATTTTGAGAGAGAATGTTTTGGAAGACAAAAAGGAATTGAAGGAAGTTTATTCTGTCAGTTGGAAGAAGAAGTTTTCTCTAAGCACGAGCAATCTGAAAGATAATGTTTTTTGTGTGAGCTACTAGAATCTCCTGAACAACAACAACTGTTTGTTTGTGTGTGAGAAGTGATTGCTCCTGAAGAGCTGTGCGTAGCTCCTGCCAACTTGAGCTCCTAGCAACTCCTGAAGTTTTCTGGTTTTTGGTTGAGCAGTTAATGATTCTCCTAGCAGATTGTAGTTCATAGTTTAGAGTTTATTTTCTATAGTTTCTGTTAAGTCTTTTTATGTATTTCCATTTCTAACATATTGAATACAAAAAGGAAAACATTGCATGACCATATTTGTTTCTTGTGACTTTTGCTTCCGCATTTTGATTTGTGTATTTCCAGTTTGGCTAGAAAATAGAGCAACAACTCTGTGTTGTTTTTCTATGCATTTAGAAATCCTTCACATGGTATCAAAGCCATAGGCCCTATTTCATCATGAGTTCCGGCATTTGTTTTTCTGGGTATTAAGTTTTTCTTGTAGGAGACATGGTTGGAGATGAAGGAAAGAGCTAGCAGTAGCCATCGTTCTTTAATGGACAAAACTATGATGTTTGGGAAAATAAGATGAAGGCTATAATGGTTGCCAATGATTTGAGGGAGTTTTTGGTCAATGGTTTCAATGATATAACTGACCCAACAACATATGTTGTGCTAACAAACAACCAAAAGAACCAGTTGAAGGAGTTGAGGAGGAAAGATGCTAAGGCATTGAGTTTGATAGAAGTAGCCTTGATAGAGACCATTTTTCCTAGAATAGCAGCAGCTAACTATGCAAAGGAAGCTTGGGAAATCCTCCAAAAAAACTTCAAAGGAATTGACAAGGTCATATTGGTGAACCTCCAGATGCTTCGAAGAGAGTTTGAGACTCTTGAAATGAAGGAAAGTGAGTCCATCTCAGTTTTTCACACAAGACTCTTAGGTTTGATAAACCAATTGAGAGTGAATGTTGAGATCATTGATGATTAGAGGATTGTGGAGAAAATCCTTAGGAGCTTACCCACGAAGTTTGACACAGTGGTGATTGCCATTGAAGAGGTAAAGAATCTCACAACGTTGTGTGTTGATGAGCTGATGAGTTCTCTGCAAACCCATGAGCAACACCTAAATAGGTACACTACTTCTTCCCAAGAGCAATCTTTTAAAACTCAATCAAATGCAAGAGGAAGGGGGAGAGGTAGAAACAAATCCAAACGTGGAAAAGGGAGATCTGGACATGGTAATGCTAGAGAAGAAAGCTTGGCGAGAGAAAAAAACCAAGAGGGAGCGAACAACTCTTAGACTAGTTCTCGAAGAGGCAAGAAGAACAATAGTTTGTATCAAAAGAATGACAAGAGCAATGCCGAATGCTACTACTGTCATAAGTTTGGACATTATGCAAGTGAATACTAGACAAAGCAAAACAATCAGTTAAAGAAAAATGCAAATGTGTCTAATTCGAATGTGGGTGAAGAAAATCAGTCCACAACCTTCATCATGTACAACATTGGTGAAGAAGGCAGCCCTGAAGTCTGGTATTTGGATAGCGGTTGCAACAACCACATGAGTGGTAATGAAAGTCTATTTTCTTTCATTGATAAAAATGTAAAGTCTAAAATAAGAATGGGGAACAATGGATTATTTCTAGTTGTGGGAAGAGGATCTATCATGATCCGCACCAAGCAAGGTGAGAAAAATGAGATACATAATGTATTTCTTTCTCCTGGGTTAAAGCATAACCTCGTGAGTGTTGGACAACTGATCCAAAATCAATACAGAGTGTTGATGGAGAAGGGTCAATGCATTATTTATGACAAGAATGAGAGGATGAAGGTGTTTGTAGCAGTTCAAATGATAAAGAACCAGATGTTTCCTTTGAAGATTGAAACATGTTTCTCATCTCAGTCTGTTGTTGCACCTCTCATGAATGGAAAATGTACAATAGTACATCAAGTAGCACTCAAAAGCACCATTCAAGACCTCTCCAAGCTATGGCATCTCAGGTATGGGAATTTAGACTATGCTGGTTTGAGTCTATTGTCCAAGAACAAAATGATAGATAGTTTTCCAAGAATAGTAGAGCCTAATGTTAGATGTGAGGCTTGCATTTTGGGCAAGCAACATAGGTAGCCTTTTCAATCAGACAACTCTACAAGGGCAAGAGCACCATTGGAGCTGGTGCATATGGATTTGGTAGGCCCTATGAAAATCACTTCTATTGTTAAAAATAGATTTTTTATGACCTTCATTGATGATTATAACCATAAGACATGGGTCTATTTTTTGTAACATAAATTTGAAGCTTTTGATAAGTTTTTTCTTTTTAAGGTCTAGGTTGAAAATGAGAGTGGACACGTGATTAAAGTCCTAAGGTCACATAGAGGAGGAGAGTATACCTCTAATTAGTTTGTAATTTTTTGCAAGCAAAATGGAATCAAGAAGGAGCTAACAGCTAGTTATACTCCACAGCAAAATGGAGTGGCTGAGAAGAAGAAGAAAACCATCATGGAGATGATAAGGAGCATGATGAAAGAAAAGGGACTCCCAACTGAATATTGGGGAGAGGTTGTAGCAACAACTGTTTATTTGATTAACAAAAGTCCAACAAAGGCGGTTCGTGACAAGATCCCTCAAGAGGCATGGATAAAATGCAAGTAAACAGTTGAGCACTTGAGAGTGTTCAGTTGTGTGGCATATGCCCACGTGCCTAAGGAAAAGAGGCAAAAATTGGATGACAAGGGTGAAAAGTGCATTTTCACGGGCTACAGTGAAGATTCCAAAGCCTATCGGTTGTACAATCCGGTCACCAAGAAAATCATCATTAGCAAAGATGTGGAGTTCTTAGAAGAAGATTCATGGGATGATTTGATAGCTCCTGATAGCTCCTGACCACCCCTGACAGCTCCTAAAGAAGCAAAAATATAACATAAAGTTCATCAAGAAGAGCCTGTAGATGCTCCTGAAAGCATCAAACAAGCTCCTAAAGGCTCCTGACGGCTCCTGAAGCCGAAAGACAGATATAGACAGCTAGAGGATTGGCTCCTGAAGGTACCAGTCGAGCTCCTAAAATCTCTCGGTAGCTCCTGAAAGCTCTTGAAGTGAGAAAATAGAAAGGAAAACAGCCAGAGACAACCAAAAGATCGACTCCTCAAGAGCTCCTTAGAGCTCTTGAAAGCTCCATTAGAGCACTTGAGAGCTCCCGATAGCTCCTGAACCTACTTGTTTAGCAAAGCAACAATAATAGTGAAAATTTAGACCCCACTCTCACCCCCATAATGCCAAAGAAGACTAAGAGTCTATGGGAGATTTACCAGAATGAAAGGTATGATGAATAATTTGATGAGAGTGTGAATTTTGTATTGTTTTCTCATAGTGATCTAATTTATTTTAGGATGCTGTGAAAGAGGATAAATGGTGTGAGGCCATGGATGAGGAGATAGATGCAATAGAGAGGAACAACACATGGGAGTTAATAGATTTTCCTCCCAACAAGCAAGTTATTGGGGTGAAATGGGTCTACAGGACCAAATGCAATGCCAAAGGAAGGATAGAGCGACACAAAGCATGATTGATGGTCAAGGGGTACAAATAACAATTTGGGAGAGATTATAATGAGACATTTGCCCCCGTTGCAAGGATGAAGACTGTGTGAGCAGTCATAGCAATCGCAACCCATCACATGTGGAAGGTGTTTCAAATGGATGTGAAGTTTTCCTTCCTTAATGAAGTGTTGAATGAGGAGGTTTATGTGGAGCAACCATTTAGATATGAAGTTTTGGGTCAATAACACAAGGTGTATAGGTTGAAGAAAACTCTTTATGGGCAGAAGCAAGCTCCATGAGCATGGTATAGTAAGATTGACTCATATTTGATGAGTAATGACTTTAGCAAAAATGATGGTGAGCCCACTCTTTACATCAAGGCAACAAATGGTAAGATTTTGATTGTTGTCTTGTATGTTGATGATTTAGTTTTAACTGGGGATAATGATTTTCTCATTGCTAATTTTAAAGAGGCCATGAAAAGAGAGTTTGAAATGATAGATTTAGGTCTCTTGAGATATTTTCTAGGCATAGAAGTAAAACAAATGCATGATGGTATATTTATCTCTTAAGAAAAATATGCAAATGAGATCTTGGAGAGATTTAGGATGCTTGAAAGAAAACCTGCCCTAACACCAACAACCATAGGTCTAAAGTTGAGCAAGGAAGATTGCAGCAACAATGTGGGTGGATCTGACCATGTTTAAGAGTTTGGTTGAAATTTTAATGTATTTAACTACTACTAGGCCTGATATAATACACAATGCGAATCTTATTTCCAAGTTTATGGAGATTCCACAGGACACCTATTGGAAAGTGGGTAAAATAATCTTGAGGTATGTGAATGCCACCAAAGGATATGGCATTTTGTACATAGCAACAAATGATTTTGGGTTGGTTGGATACACAAACAGTGATTGGGCAGGAAGTTTGGATGATAGAAATAGCACATTGGGCTATGTGTTTTATTTGGGATCAGGAGTCATTTCATGGGCTTCCAAGAAACAACCCATAGTTTCCCTATCCATAGTAGAGACTGAGTATATAGCAACAAATGCAACAACATGTTGAGCTATTTGGTTGAGAAGAATCTTGGCAGATTTGAAAGAAGAACAAGAGGATGAAACAACAATCTTTTGTAACAATGTTTCATCGATAACTTTGACAAAAAATCTTGTGTTTCATAGAAGAAGCAAGCACATTGAAATTAGGTATCATTTTATCAGAGAATTGGTTGAGAATGGTGAAATTAATATAGAATTTTGTAGGTTTGAGTAGCAGCTAGCAGACATATTCACCAAGCCTTTAAGCAAGGAAAAATTTGAGTGCTTAAGGAGCACATTGGGCATTGTTGATTTGGATCAGGATTGATCTCGTTCGTCGGCTCAGGACCAAGGGGGAGTGTTGAAAAATTGAATGCTCCTAAGCCTCTTCTCGTTGCCACCTACCTGTTAGGGGCATTTGATGCCTGCAGCTGAAAGATTGTTTTTGGGGATTGCTTTCCCCATTTGCTCTTGGCGTGTAGGTGAAGGCTGCAAAAGAAGTTAATGAAGTAGGAATTTTTGAATTCCCAATTTACTGTGGTAGGTGATTTCAAATTTTTAGAGGGAATGTTTTGGAATGGCAGTTTATTTTGTTAGTTGGAAGAAGAAGTTTTCTCTAAGCAACAGTAATTTGAAAGAGAATGTTTTTTGTGTGAGCTCCCAGAAGCTCCTAAACAACAACAGCTATTTGTTTTGTGTGTGAGCAGTGATTGCTCCTGAAGAGCTGTGCGTAGCTCCTACCAGTGAGCTCCTAATAGCTCCTGAAGTTGTATGTTTTTTGGTTGAACAGTTAATGATGCTCCTAGTAGATTGTAGTTCATAGTCTAGAGTTTGTTTTCTATAGTTTTTGTTCAGTCTTTTTATGTATTTTCATTTCCAACATATTGAATACGAAAAAGAAAACATTGCATGCCCAGATTTGTCTCTTGTGACTTTTGCTTCCGCATTTTGATTTGTGTATTTCCAATGGAAAACAGAGTAGCATCTCTGTGTTGTTTTTCTGTGCATTTAGAAATCCTTGACATCACCAATCCTCTGATCTCTGCTCTGTTCACAGACCTGCAATGACTGGTAACATGTTCCTAATGGTACACTCGATCCTCAATGGTAGATATTAAGAAGACCAATATCAAATGAACCAGGTGGGCTGGTGCGGCTTTTCTCACAACTCCAATCAGTCAATGGGAACCCACAATCAGTGATTTGTGTCAGAAGTGCTATATAATCTTGATCGTTCAACCTGGAAAATATTTCAAGGATCTCAGACAGTGCTAGAACACTATGTGAATTGACCAAACGAGGTAGGATTTTCGTCCTAACCTCAGCTCTCGCAATCAAGGTATGTGTTCCTTGAATACTTGCTAATCCACTGAACAGTGAGTAAAAATCATAGAACTTAGGTGCTAAAAAATGACAGTCAGGTTTGAAAATACCTACCATGTTTTAGGTCCTGTGGGCCCAAAGTTGGCACCCAGATTTGAGTTTACTTATTATATATTTTATTTTATGTTTTATTATTATCATTATATATAATATATTTTATTTTATAATTTATATATATTTTAGCATTGAAAACACTTTTAGTTAGTGACATTGTGGTGTTAGGGTTGGCTGGAGGAAAGGGATGGTACATGTTCGTTTTCCTGTCTGGAGGAAAAGACGACCATGAAGTATCCATTGGGCATCATTGAAATATCTATAGACCCAAAGACATTCTGCTTCTGTTGGACCCAAGTTTGTAATGTTTTCAGTCCTAGAAATGTCTCCATGAATCGAAAAATCAAGTCTCAGATCTAGAGAATCTTCACTTCTCTTGAACCCAAGTTTGTAATGCCTTTTATCTTAGAAATACCCCCACGAATTTGGAAATAAGGTCTTGTCCTTTAGGAGCCACATAATTTCTTCCATTTCATCCATGGTGATGGAAACCTTAGAGTAGGTTTCCATCCTAAGCAACCACTTTCCTTCATGGTGGGAAAATTATGCCTTTGAACTGTCCTAGGAACATGGTACTGAAGGAAAAAATTAAGTCTTCTTTGTGGATCTCATTTGGTTCATTAAAAACAATATTATTACAATTTGATTTGGATTTTTTGAGTGAGAGGCTTGTGAGGAGGTCATGGCATCCTCCAAGAGTGCTATTCTTTGGGTCTATCAGCCTTTGGCTAGTTGGGATTCAAGCTTTTGCTAGTTTGGCTGTAAGGCAAAGGCCAGTATGGTGGAGATGATCTTGGATGTTGTAGGTGGAAGCTTAACTTGGTGTGCTTTTGATTATAGTTGTATTTTGAATCTGTCAAAGGTTTTGAGTGTGAAGTATATTTTTAATGTTTCAAATATTCATATTGATTTAACCAAAATACCTTTCAATATGGTCTACTGTTGGTTAAACTAATATTGATTCTAATATCTAGAGCAAGATGGGCTTGGCCTGATATTTATGGAACATATAGATGCTTATATGTTTGATTGTCTTTAAGTTTATGACTACTATGTTTAGTGATCAGCTCAGTTACACTTATTATAGTTGTTCCAATAGGAAAAGGCTTACATGCCTAGCCTGACATTTATTGGAATATACACATTTTTTACTCTTTTAGTTTCTGATAAGCTACATCCATCGATCAACTCACATTCTAGCTCCAATAGGAAAAGCCAAAAAGGATAACATGATTCTTGTCAAATCTGTAAATAGTGCTTTGATTTGTTTTTGGATATAAGGCTGATATCTATGTTCTATATGATCTAGAACGGAACCAGAGGCCCTGAGAGTTGTACTTTGAAGAGTACTTTGATTTATTTTTGGATATAACATTGCACTTTTATGGAGTCTCTGCCATTAATTTTACAAGATGATGGAAGCCTCACAAAATGCAAATGTTGACTGTTAGAATATCAGGGTTCATGTACCATATTTAATATTATAAGGTTTTATTCATCATATATGTCAGTTTTAGATTCTGTAACGAATTGCTTGCTTTGAAGTTAGCTTTGAACTTTCACTATATATGAAATAGGAAATTTTAAGGTTGTTCAAAGAATAGCAGTTAAGGATAGCAGTAACTATTAAATTCTATTTCTTTACAAGCAATTTGACCTGCTTCAGTCGTGTTTTAATCTGTTCCCTCCTGACTCAAAGATTACTCTGTAGTTTGTCCATATGCTGGTGTACATGATTAAATTTAGTAAAAAATTGTGTGATAGTCCATGGTGGTAAAGAATAATATGTGACATGGCCTTAAAAAAGCAATATGTGCAGTTCTGTAGAAATAAGCACTCACAAACACCACCTCGCAAAATACAAATTTGAATTTTGATGAATTTTTCAATAGTTGGTCCTTCTTAATAAACTTAGGTGTATGGTTGGAGAAACAAACTAAATTAATATTATTAATCTAGAAAATGTAAGAAATCTTGTTACCCTTATAAAATGAAATCTTGTGACCTACTTGCTTTAGTTATCTTTCATTCAAAAACTATTCAAAAATATCATTTCAACATATTTAATATCAAAAGTTATAGTTGTATATATAAAGGCTACTTGCCCAACTAAGTAACTATAAGGAGAAAAGAGCTGAATCAAATATTTTGGACAATCACATATTTTTTTTATTCGGTGTTGGTTTGACCAATTAAAAGCACAATCAATTGAAAAGATCAATTGCTTAAGCCATCTATGGAAATCATATGAAGATTGAGAGATTTTTTTAATTGTGCACGTCAAATGAAGAAAATATAGTTGATGATTGGCATTTTTCTCTCTACAATATTAACAACCAGCTACTAAATTGACTACAAATTGATCAATGTGATAAGCTCATTTTGAAAACAAAAAAATCCTTCCCTATTAGCTGAGGCATTAATCAACTCAATGGTTAGGTTGAATCCCTAAATTATTGGTTGTTGACCTTTTTCCATGGTGATGCATTTGCCAAGATATGTATATAGGCCCAATCTTCTTGAGTTCCCCATTGAGAGGACATGACAACACTTTCTCACTATAGTAATTTTAAACACACATAGTACCATCTTAGCTTCATCCTACAAGTACCCATTTTGTGCTTGTAAATTGCAAAGTTATTTACTATTATTTTATTTGTTGTGTTTTTCCTTTGATAATTAATATTCTTGCTATTGCTTATTCACACTTTCACACCATTTCTTGTAGGGCAAGGCTCTAGGGGACTAATAGGTGTCTAAAATTAGAAACCCTATGAATATTATCATTAATCTATACTTGGAAGGCTTATCCATGTATGTGTTATGTGACTTTTTCCCCAAAAGTAGAGAAAGTTATGGAATAATCCTTTTTAAAATTTAAAGGGAGATATGATCCTTTGGTTAAAGCATTGTGTTGAGCATAGCAGAACAAACACTTGTGTAGAGTGCACTAGTGCACTGTGTTATGAAATGAATTGTTTCCTCTTAGATTGTTCCATAGTGAGAGCCAATACCACTAACATCTTCTTAAGGCGAGAGTGATTTTTCCAAGTGTTGTGATTCAAATAAGTATTGAAAATCATTGATTCTAAATATATTGAGAATAATTAAAAATATGATTTTGGTGTTAATCTATGTATGAATTATATAGATGTGTTATTCAATTTACTATGTTAATTATTTACTTTAGAATCCTTGTCTAGTTATTACATATTATAGTTTAAATTGGTTATTTTATATTAGTTAATGACATAATTTTAGTAACATTACATCTTGTAGATTATCTTAATTCTTATACTCAATCTATTAAATCAGTTGCTAATAATTAAATAACTTTGGGAGAACAGTGACATTACATTTGGTATCATAGCCAAGATGAGATTTAAAATTACATATTCAAGATAGTATTGTGTGAATAACTTGATGATTAATATGAGTTATTGACCAACTTAAAGTTAAAACAAATATGTTTAATGTTATAAAGTTTTCACTTGAACCATCCTTGTTAATAATACAATGTTTATAAAAGATATGAACTAAAGAGGTTCAAAAAATTGGTATATATAATAATACAAAATAAATATATGTAAAATATAATTATATATAGATCTGCATAGCTATGAATAGATAGAATATAGTACAAAAAATTAATTATAATATATGAACAATGTGGTAAATTCTATTTGTGTCAAATGGTATGAGCAATAGAATATAACCTTATGTAGTGTGAGGTCATGTCTCTTCATGAAAATCCCCGATAATATGGAAACTAAGTGTATTTCCTCTCATTTCAAAATATTTTTGCTTTTAAATGTTGTCATTCAAAATTTTGCACCCCTTTAGCTATATATATAAGATTACTTCCTTTGAGTTTCGATATGCTAGAAGCAAATGTACTTGTAGAAAAGAAATTTTGGGTCGCCCTTTTTGACAAGATGCATGTCAAGAAAAAGGCTACTCAACTATCAAGTGTTAGAATGGAGCCATACAAATCCATGTTTCGCTTGCTACTATTATTGCTTTAGGGTGACAAACATGGTAGGCATCAAAAGACTTGTTCTTAAGTAAGATCACTAGGATATTATTTCAAGATTCATCTATGGTTAAGGAGGCTACGTTAAAGTTTATGGAAGAACCTCTCCATTGTTGTTGATAGTATTTTTTTGGTTATTCCAATGTAGGTTAAATGATGGATATGGCTTGAGAAGTCACGACGAATGACAAAATGACCACACATTCAAGAATAATACCAATATACATATGTATATATTTGCACACACACACACACACACACACACACATATATATACATACATACATACATATATGTATATACTTATAGATATGTATATACATATATGTATATATATATATACATATAAATATATGTATACATATATATATATATGTATAGATATGTATATACATATATGTATACATACATACATATATATACATATACATATCTATACATATATGCATATATGTACACACACACACACAAACACACACACACACACATATATGTATGTATGTAAATGGGTATTGGTATTATGCTTGAATGTGTGGCCATTTCATCATTCGTTGTAACTTCTCAAGCCATATCCATCATCTTAGACTTGTCATCATACATACTTCTATTTCCCTTCAATCTTCCTTTGTGAAGGATCTATCTTAGAGTAATCTTCTCCTCAACTAGAATTCACCTCTGTCATTGCATATCATCTACAACTCTCGTATTAATGGATATTTGTTAAAGATATGTCACCCTCTTCTTGGAACCTATACTCTCCCTTCAAATGCATCCCCCAGATGAAAAAAAAGGGTCATAATATTCTTGATATGGTGTCATTTTGTATTGACTCTATTTCCTTCCCAACATAAATTTCATTAAGGGCTCCATGACATGAGGAAGAAGGAATAATAAGGTCATTTAAGCTCAACATAGCAACAATCCTTATAAGGAATTAACCCAAACTCAAAATCTTCAAAAATAGTAAACAATATTATTGCTACTATCAATAGCCATATGACCAATTCATATCACAACTTTGGTCATCAACGAGGTATACCATATAAATTAATATGACATATTATTGTAGTGCCATTTTTATCAGAGCATAATAATCTGATCTTCCTATCTCTAAAATTCATTGTATGCTTTCAACTATTAACCAACTCATGGAACATCCTTTTATCCTAGCTCTTGCTATTAATGGAATGAATTTAACAATACTATCAACTAACTTTGATAATATATGACTTAAAATGAGTAATGACGATTTTTTTTCTTATGATTTGTATATTTTTCCATACAAAATAAAAAATTGTGTTGAGCCATTCTTTGATAGATATGGTTGAAAGTTGCTTCAATATAAGCATATCTTCTACAATAGGTTATTATAACAATTTTGTATGCTAATTTATTAAAACTTGATAACTCCTAGCTTACACATTTATATTTGATGCTTTGTAGTTTTTAATAGATGACATGTCTCCCATAGACTAATAGAATTTAGATTGAAAATGCAAATGGAAATGGATTCAAGTTTATAATGTTTGGTGTCCAAAGCTTTGAGAAATTGTATATAGCATATAGACCCCTTCATTAAGGAACACGTGTCTCATTTATAAGAGTTGAGGCTTACATCATGGGTCATGTCTCTATAGGTAGACATTTAATCAAGTACTTCTAAGTTCATTAATAAATTGTAGAGAAAACTATCAAGAGAATCCTTAAAATTCCTCAAAGTTCTCTTTCAAATAGGAGTAACACCATCCATATATTAGCTTCACCATTTGTCACTATAGATAAGGTATTCACATCTCTATGATGATTCCATGGTTGTCATGGACTATTGAGAAATGACAAGGGTGGTCTTAATGATTTATCGAAAGGTACACAAGAGGTATCAGTCCTATCATAGATATATTTTCACAGTGCACTATAATTCACATTACATTGATATAGGAAAATAAATAAATAAATCATGTAAATACTTTTGACTGAAGATACTAGCACTCATTTTTCATATTGATGATTTGGACGTTATTTCTTGAAATTAGGTATGTAGGGTAGATTAAAACCATTGCTCTCTTTTGAACACCTAGTTTTTGGGATCTCATTCCATATATTTTTAATTTCTTCAAGTCATAATTTGTGGGACATAATAAATGCATCCAAGAGATACTTAGGCACCCAAGGATTGTGTTCATTGCACATAGTGTGGATGATCAACTATCTCTCATTGTCATAGTTGGGGCATATATGCATTGCTAACATTATCAAGCATCTGGAGAATTGTTAGCCTAGGATATTAGGAAAGTTACTAGAGCTCTACTACCTCATGTTAGAGGTAATGTATATGTCCTCTCCTATACCCTTTGCTGTAAACATATGTTAAAACTATCAAACAAATGTATTTGGTAGAAATAAAACCAAGCTACATGACCTTTTATAGCATTCCTTTGGCTTGTGCCAAAATGAGAGCTCCAAAATAAGGGTGAAAATCCATTAGGCATAATGGGGAGTGGATTATTATTAAATGTTAATGTTGCATATGTTTTAATAGACATATGAACAAAATACCATTGACATACTGGTACTAAGCATGCATATAGAACATTGAAGTCATGAAGGTGTTCAATTTAATGTTTATCAACATCTCTGCATACTTGTAAGGTTTTAAGGTATTTAAATTTTATAACTACTATCATCATAACTAATAAAGAACCATAACACAAAAAATGTAGCAAAGTTGGCTCAAGCTTGAGGTTTTCTCCCTCGAGGTCACATGTTTGACTTCTGCTTCATAGTAGGAAATGCAAGGGTCAATAATAGTGTGTCGTTCTTACTCCACTGACCTGGGGTATAGAAATGGACTTTAATATTAATAATAAAAGAAAACTAATAAAGAACCATAATAGGATAGTGAATGTAATCCTAGAGATATATTTGATTATCACATAAAACTCATTATCACATAAAACTCTTAATTAGTAATTAGAGATATCCAAGTCATGAAGAATATTTCCACTAGTGAATGTCTTATCTATATTATGTAATGAAACAAAGAATCTAGACCTAACATACAACATTTGATGCCACAAATTATATTGACTAGAAGAAACCTATACAGGTTTAAAGATGCCATGTTTTTTTTGAATTGACTTAATAAATTTGCTAAAATAATGTTTGATTGAATGTTCTTGATATAGTTCTTCCAAAAATTATCATACCTACCTAGACAATTATTTTGCAATGCTTGCGATTTTATGATCATACATATCAATAAGTATTTGGATGAATATGTTGAATAAATTGTTTTCATATTTAAAATTTTAAATCTTTTATTTGTCAAATATGCACATTTGTCCAACATGTAGTGTTTTCAAGCTTGTGATCCTTTTGCTGACACCAAACACATGTCATTTTTATTGAGTTTTCATTAACTATAATAGTTAGTAAAGGTTTTGATAAACCATGTAGACTACACTATAGTTCACTAGGTCTCTAGAAGAAACGAGGTTCAAAATTATTATACTACTCATTACAAATAAATTCACCACATCTTGGTGAGATGTAAAAGATTTTTTTTTTTGTAGGATTAGTTTTATGTGGAGTAACTTTGGTACTTGAATTATATGAAACTCAAATCATATCCTCCCTTGAGGGTAAATTTGAATCATTTTTTGTTAATAGCATGAATAATTTTATTACAATGTGCAAATTAGGTTGTACACTAGAAATTCAAAGGCTTTAGGGGAAAATAGGTGTCTAACATTAGAAACCCAATGAATATTATCATTAATCTATACTTGGAAGGCTTATCCATGTATGTGTTTGTGACATTTTACCAAAGAGAAGAGAAAGTTATGAAATGACCCTCTAGAATTAAAAGGGAGATAGAAAAAGAAAAGATATTTGTTGAATTCACAAGACAATTGAGAGGGGGGGTGAATTGGTTGTACTTTAAAACTTCAAAAGCCCTCACAAACATTAAAATTTGCATTAATCCAATTAACCCTTAATCTATTAGAGTGATTTATCATGAAAGAAAATAAAAAAACATAAAAAAAATCAACACCACACACAGAAACACTAGATTTACGTGAAAACCCCAAGAAGGGAAAAAACATGGTGAGGATTAGCTCACAATATAAAGTAATATCAACATCGAATACAATAGGGCTCACTTTCGAAGGGCTCACTACCCACAATAAATAAAGGCTCACTGCCAGAATAGAAAAGAAGATAGAGAAGAGTGTTATAATGAGAAATTCATCTTAATGCAATAGAAAAGTCCACCACAACATCACTAATGTACCTTCACTGTCTTACTAAAGATTGCAGATACCTTCTGGTCACTCCATCTAGTAATCTACACATGATTGCTCACACTACACTACACAAATTCAAACCTCACAACTCTAAAATTCACATCATTTACATTGCTTACATCTATCTTATCATGATCCCTTAACAACTCAACTCATATTTATATCATTTTCAACCTTGAAAACATTCTCCAAGGTCAACTATGCACCTCAACCATGCAAATTCAAATTAGGTTAGCACCAAAACATTCCCATAGTGGAAAGGAATGAAGGAGGACCACAACACACCTTAGCTAGAACCCAAATCCACTCATACATGCAACAATATGCTTCTACAAACACTGAAGCAACTTCACAATTAGTGTAAACACCCAAGGTTTGTCAAACCTGTGTAAACACCATTAAAAAATAAGGTACATGATTCCTCAAAACCAAAGATGACTCGCGGACCACACACCACACTTGAACATAATCTAGAATATTCCACAACACCCTAGAAACATACAAATTCCTTCATAACAACTTTCACCTGAAGAATGTACACACCCAATACATTCGAATAATTCTACCATACACTGCAACTCAAAAAACCAACTTTTGAAGCACAAAACCTCAAAAAAAATTATCTAAAGAAAGATATGAACACTATTAGAACCCTTCTAGATCCGCATGACCTAAATCCACTTTGCAGAGAAATGTAAGGAAAAACATTTCTCCCAGACACCTCTGTAATACACAATTCACATACTAGTGAACACTTCTTTTCACAATGATCCAACACACCAAATTTTGAATGCAACACCTTTGAACACATCTGATCAACATATCCAAATAACACAATAAAATCTTCAATATAGAAGAAATGTGGAGCCAAATTTAAACACTAATTTGCAACACAGAACACCACAACAACACACTATTTTATTTTTTATTTAAATTTTCTCAAAAGCACTTGGAAACCAAGCACTAGAGACACATCCTCAACATCTTCAACACTTCCTTATAGCAACTCAACCATACATCCATAAATAGAAGTTTATCAAAGAAACACTAGAGGTTGACATGAGTAGCTTACTAATGAAAATATAATGCAACTAATCAAAGTATCATCAAAGACAACATCAACTCAATACCAACTATACATCATTACAACATTATCTTGCTCATATAGTTGGTACCAATGACAAAATCAAAGCTTGTTGACATCAATTACAACACCAACTACACAAACTTGCAACAACCTTCCCCTTTTCCACTGATGGCAACACATGATGTGAAAAACCATCAACAAAAAATACAACTCTGATCATCAATACTTTTGCTCTACACAAATCACTCTGCTTCATACCAACTCATTATCTCTTTTCTCCCCCTTACACACCTAACTCATTAATTTGTTTCACATGACTTATTCTCCCCCTTTTCTCAACTGAACATTTTTCACATTGTTCTCTCTCGCCCTTTGAAATCAATGGTAAAGGACATAATATTTGCATCATTCATTCTCCTACATCATTCATTCTCCCCCTTTCACCACTACTCTACAACTTCCTTTCATTTATTGCTTTGCATACTCCCAATTAGGAGCACACAACAAATTGTATCAATCGACAACCACTATATACTGACAACTCTCTCTCATCCTTACTAGAAAAACTATTAATGCTACTACCTACTCCCCCTGAGAGGTAGCCACCAACATCAGTCTAGGGAAAATAATGAATCTTGAGATCCATTGAACTGATGCATCTCCTTATGCATTTAGTTCAAATGAGGGGAGATAACCTCAACTTCTTTCGGAGATACTCAAAATTACCCATAAGAAGAGCCTTAGTAAATATTTCTACAACTTGATCCTTTGTAGGAACATATTTAAGCTTCACTTCATTCTCTACAACCTTTTCTCTCAAAAAGTGATACCAAATTGAGATATGATTTTTCCTTGAAAGCATTACAATATTTATTGAGATATTGATAGTGCTTGTATTATCACAGAAGATAGAAATTTGTTCATCATATACTACTCTAATATCCTTTAATTTTTACCTCATCCATAAAACTTGTGTGCAATAGGATGTTGCTGCAATGTATTATGCTTTTGCAACAAATAAAGACATTGAATCTTGTTTTCTACTTAGCCATGCCACCAATCTTCATCCAAGAAAGAATGCACCACAACTTGTACTTTTATTTTCATCTACACAACCAACCCAATCTACATTTTCTTAGACACTTAGAGTAAAGTTAGTATCCTTTGGATACTGCAAGCCATGATCTAGAGTGCCCTTCAAGTATTTGAATATCCTGTTCACTGTTGCAACATGTTACTCTCTATGATCTTCTTGTAATCTATCCACAAGACAAACTACATGTATGACATCCAGTCTAGTAGCAGTTAGATATAACGGTCCTCCAATCATTGATCTATACTTGCTTTGATCAACCTTATGAGATTCATCAGTCTTGCTCAACTTGTAATCAATAACCATAGGGGTACATACTAGTTTACAATCTTCCATTCCAAATTTATTCAACATTTCCTTGACATACTTTGATTGTGAAATGAAAATACCTTTATCTTTTTGATTGATTTGTAGCCCCAAGGAATAAATTTATCTCCTGAAACATTGACATTTCAAATTATTTTTACATTTCTTCTACAAATTTTTACACATAGCTTCATTTCCTCCAAAAACTATGTCATCAATATACATAACCACAATCTAGATTTAATATTTTTCAACTTTGAAGAAGAGATTGCTATTTGTGGTACCTTTATTGAATCCTTGTAATAAGTACTTGTCTAACCTTGTATACCAAGTTTTGGGAGCTTGCTTCAACTCATATAATTCCTTCTTCAATCTACAAACCATATCAGGTTTATCTTATAACTGAAATCCTTCAGGTTGTTCTATGTATACTTCTTCCAATTCACCATTCAAGAAAGTAGACTTCACATCCATTGATATAATTTGAAATCCTTACGTGCTACAAAAGTAAAAAAGATCTTGATAGCTTCTATTCTTGCCATTAGAGTAAATGTTTCCTAAAAGTCTATTCCTTCTACTTGTGAGTAGTCTTTACACACAGTCCTTGCCTTGATTTTTACTTTTCCATTCTCATTTTGTATTAGTTCTTCTTCCAGAGCCTTGATTCAATATTCATCTTTGCATTCCTCAATCACTGTTTTAGGTTCAACTTCATAAAGTAAACATAGATTTACTTGTTTTTCAACTACTTTTCTTCATGTTAGTGCACCTTTTCTCTTATCACCAATGATCTATTCTTTAGAATGATTATTTTGCACATTCTTAGGAGTTTTAGTAATCTTTTCTAGAGCTTCTTCCTCTTCAATCTGCACTTCCTTTTTATTAGATTTTTCTTCTTCTCTGAAAGAAGACTCATCTGACTCATATCCATCTATAATTGAATTCTTTTGTAGGTCTTCATCAACCTCGACACTTGCACTTTTAACAATATTTTTATAGCACTGGTAAGATTTTATTTTAGCATAATATCCAAGGAAGATCCTTCATCAGACTTTGCATCAAACTTTCTTAAGTTTTTTGCATCTCTTCTGATATAGCATTTTCTTCCATTTAACACTTAAATATTTGATAGTAGGAATCCTTCCATGTCATAGCTCATAAGGAGTTTTTGTGCTATTTTGTATTGCTTGTAGTTTGTTAAGTATGTAAACAACAGCGTGAATTGCTTTTCTCTAGTAGAATTTTGGTAGATTTTTTTTCTTTCATTATTAAATCCTTGTAGCTTGTTGAATAGTCCTATTCTTTCTTTCAACTACTCCATTCTACTGAGGAGTCTTAGGGGTAGATAAATTCCTCTTTATTCCATGATTCTCACAAAATATATTGAAATAATTGGAGGTGAAATCTCACCTCTGTTAGACCTCAAGCATTTTATTTTCACATCCATTTCATCCTCAACCATAACTTTGAATGATTTAAAATTATCTAAAGCTTTTGATTTTTCTTTGATAAAAGTAACCTATGTCATTCTAGAATAATCATCAATCAATAACATGAAATACCTATCACCTTGAAGACTTATTAATTTGGTAGCACCAAAAAGATATGTATGCACCAATTCCAACAATCTGGTAGAAGATTATTCTTTTACTTTGAAACTTCTTCTTTCTTGTTTTCCACCTTGACATTCCTTACAAACAACATTGATAGGTTTTGTAATCTTTGGCAGATCTCTCACAACTTGGGATGAACTTATTCTCACAAGGCTATCAAAATTGATGTGACATATTCTTCTATGCCATAGCCAACTCTCATTGATCTGAGTCATGAATCAATAACCATCAACACCTTTGAGCTGATAGACATTTCCATCTACCCTTCTTCTAGCAACAATCATAGTTCTGGAGCCTATTCTGATCTCACAACCATCATCTTGAAACATAAAATTGTATCCTTTGCTACACATTTTTCCAACACTCAAGATGTTATATATTAAACCCTTAACATAATGAATGTCATCAGTGTTATGCTTGCCATGAATCAAAATTGATTTAACCTTTTCTACATATCTTAGTAGATGTATCATCACCAAACCTAACTAGTCCTCCTTTATATTTTTCAAGTTTAACAAAATTACTCTTGTCACTGGTCATATGATCAGAGAATCTACTATCAATGCTCCAGTAGTTCTCCTGCCTAGCATGAAAGGTAGAGACCAAAGTTCCTTCTATATTAGAACTTTCTTTCTAAGCCCTTTCCTTCACACATCTCTTAGAGTTAGCAAAATTAGTTTCCTCTTTTAAAGCTACGAACAAGCATTCACCATCCTCATCATCTCCATAATTAGATTCATCATCAAATATACTTGCATCTTCTCTAACAAAATAACTTTTCTTAATCATCTTACCTTTGTTCTCCCTATCTTTATCATTCAAAGCTTTGTTTGGAAATCTTGAAGCATAATGTCCCATATTTCCACAATTGAGACATTTGAAAGACAACTTACCCATGTAATTTCTAGTACCATTTTTCATTCTTCTCACAAAGTTAGCTTCCACATCATCATGATCCTCCTAATCTGATTCCACAATCTTCTTTGATTTGTCAACCTCAAAAGAAGTCTCAACTTTTGCATTACCTGTAACAAATTCTCTCATTTTAAAAGTAGTTAAAGAACCATACAATTGATCTATGGTATATTGAGTCAAAAATTTCAATTTCTCAATAGTAGAATCTTTATGAATTTAAGATTTAGGAAGGGTTTTGAGTACCTTCTTTACAACTTCTTCTTCCTTCAATTCTCCACTAAGACCTACCAACCCATTAACAACTTCATCCACCTTCTACAATTAGCTTGTGATGTTTTCATCTTCAGATATTCATAGGGTCTCAAAAATGATCTTCATATTCTGCATCTTAGCTTGTTTGACCTTATCATCTCCTTCATAAATGCTTTCTAACTTTACCCAAATTTATCTAATAGTTTTTAGATTCATAACTTTCACTAATTCAGAATTAGAAAGACCACAATTT
>VDFB02038738.1:0-33148 GCA_007258455.2 Sequoia sempervirens
TCTTTATATTTTGCATCCACAACTTAGAGAAAAGTTACTCTCTTCACATTGAGAGCTAATTTTATCCATTTCATAGCAAAGTTCATCATTTTCATGGTTTTATAGAAAGGTTATGCCAAAATTTTACCAAGGAGATTCAATCATCCACCAATATTCATCAAAGCTTACATAGGAGTTGGGAAAGGGCCAATTTCCACATGAAATTGGCACTAATTCCCCCATGGGATTGAGAGTTTGCATCTTAAAATAGGACTTCATAGCTTTCTTGGTTCATTTCTTCATTGTCTTTCCTATTTTAGCATTGCAAATGAATTTGATGGGGAATCCTTGTTCTTGTTTGCATTTGATCTAATATTGTGTTTGTTTCTTGTATTTGTGTAGGTAAAGGATTCAGGTTCTACAAGTGGGAATCAAATTGGGGTCTCCCCGATGGAATGATGGAATGAGAATAAGGTGTCATTGGTGAGACACTTGTGTATTGGTGCAAATGGAAGTAGGGTTTGACCAATAGGATGATGAGATGAATGGTTGAGATGAGTAGTCAATGATGGTGGATGATGAATGAGATTGTGACACATAGTGAGGTGAGATTCGATGCTATTCCACATTGTTGTTGTGAAATACATGTTGATTGGATGACTGGATGAATCTCCTAATAGCAAAGTAACTACATTGGGGTACTACGACAACATGAGTGAAGAACGAAAACGTCAATGTGAAGGAGAAATCTTGTTGGTGATGATAGAAAGAATATATATACACATTATGAGAGTGTGGTGTACCAAGTAGGTACTAGTGGAGTAGCTAGGAGAGAAGGTGGTGGAGTAGCCATAAAGGAGAGTTGGTGACAAGCAGCCAGTAGCTCGCAGATGGTAGTGAGATCTACAAGTTGGAAAACATTTTGTAATCAGCCACTGATAGCTTGTAATAATGTAATGTATATCTTTATTAATAAATCAATCATTTGTTACTCATGTTGTGTTGATTTGTATGATTGTGTGGTCTATGTTTTGGCTGCATGATTGGATAGCCTGACAGGGCACTCTGATCTTGATTGTACCAAGTGGTATCAAAGCATGAAATCACTGACATTGTGTTGGAAGAATGAGTAGGTTATCTATATGTTTTCATTGATGTCACCATGTTGGTTGCTTGGTCTGGTACTTTGAACCGATGTGTATAACTGACTTATCTTCTTTAGTGGTAGATCCAGTATTTTTGGTGCCTCTTCGGTATTCTAGTTTGCATTTCTCCACAATTGATTATTTTTATTATGATTTTGGGAAATTACTTATGGATTTTAAAGGCATGCATGATTAGGTTATTTCGTGCTCTAGTGCTCACATGACAAAGTGATATTATTTCTTTTGGTTGCGTTGAAATCTATTTTTGGATGACTTGTTAAGAAAATTTTGATATGATATGAAAACTTATGTGTGATCTATTTTTTGGTCTAAGCCAATATAATGTAACATGATAATGGTTAAATTGAATTTTTGAAAATATTTTTGATCTATTAGGCTGACAAGTTGATATGTTTTATAAATGAATTGCATCTAATTAGGGCAACCTAATTGATGCTTGTGATGAAGATCGGGTATATATATTGGACAATTTTTGAAGAGAGGAGGTGAGTAGTAGAGAAGAGATAGAAGAAATAGTGAGAGGTTAATGAATGAGAAGGGGTGATTAGAAAGGAAGCAATTGAGGTGAAAGTGAGTGAAGAATGAAAGGTGTAAAGTTTGAATACTGAGCATCTCCAAAACTGTATCAGCACATGATAGTTGCATCTTTCCAATTCATTTTGGGTTGTAAAGCCTTATTCTATTTTGTATAATCTTGTGTAGGTAGTGAGCCTTCTTGCTGGACAGTGAGTCCTTTTTATAGGCAGTGAGCCTTTGTACTTGGATAGTGAGTCCTTTTAGTAGTAAGCCTCTTTTGAAAATACTATATAGTGTGAGTTAACCCTCACCATGGTTTTTCCCTTATTGGGTTTTCCACATAAAAATCTAGTGTTCATTATGTTAATTTAATTTTTTTATTTGTGTTTCATACTCATATTTAATAACAAAATAGTGGGGTATGTGCAAGATCATCATGGAAAAAACAGGTCCTAAAGTGGCAAGAAATTTAGAAAAATCAGAGTTAGGCAACTTGATGTAAAAATTTAAATACGTTATCTATATTATTTCAAAAATATGTAATGAATAGAATTTGTAGAAAATTGAATGTAGTTTCTAAAATATTAGGTTTTTTTATTAAAAAAAAAATCTATTTGGTGAAAAATTTGAAATGTCAATGTAATTATAGTTAAATTTCAGTGGAAAATAAGAAGTAGGTGTTTTTCTAACCACCCTAACCACAATAAAATGATAATATTTTTTATAAGATTTTAGATATAAGTAGAGAGGACTCATGTCGATGTGATGCATTTTTTGTAATTTGTTTCATAAATAATTAATTATGATTTTTTTAATACAAATTTTAAAAATATAAAAACTCCTCGTGATGTCCTAATTCAATCTTTAATTTTGTCAAAACTTCATGAAATTCATTTTTTTAATCCTATATTATGCAAAGAATATAATAATGACGATGTTTTGGATTTGAAAATGTGATATTGTTTGAAAGGTGGTATAGATTTTTTTCAATTCTATCAATTAGGACTTTAGTCGTAATTCAAATAGAAAATGAATAATAATTACTTATTAAATTCAAAGTAAATTATAATTTATATTGGTGGAAATCTGAGAATCTCCTTTAAAAAACCTTTTCATTTCATCAATTTTGGGTTAAAAAAAGTTGTCAGCCACATACCCATCATATTGCCACTTTTCAGTCCATCATGATCCTGCACATACCCAATGTGGTTGAAGAATTGATAAGTGATAAAGTTTTAAGTTTGAATTTGTGTGACAACTGATTCGCCCCCCCTCTCAGTTTTCTTGCACCTTTTTAACACATGGAAGTGAATTTGTGAAGAGATTCATGAGAACAAGCTTTTTTTATCTCAAAAATGAACCCTAGGGAGAGTTTGTTGCAAACTTGAGGATTCTATAACTCCAAAGTATTTGAGTTCTAGAGGAGTTTGTTATAGGTGAGAGGAGACCTATAACTATAGAGAACGTGAACCCTCGAGAGATTTGTTGCAAGAAAGAAATGTGATTGCAGAGGGTAGAGGAGGCACATACGCTCATAGTGAAGTGTGAATTTGTTGTAGGAAGGACCTGTAACTATAGAGGGTGGATACCCTAATCAAGAAGAGAGAAATTGTTGCAAGGAAGACTTGTAATGTAGAAGGAATTACGAGTTCTTAAAGATTTCTTTAGATAGGAGGACAAGAAAGGTAATGAAGAGACCACTAATAATCCCATTCTTGGAAGAATATTGGGAGAAAATGAGCAAAAAGAAGCTCATTGAAGAATTTAGAAAAATAGAGGCAAGACTGGATGACCTTGAAGAGGGGTTCACAAGTAAATCATTTGTAGTAGGGGTACATGACAAGGTGCCTGAATATGAGGATGATTGGGGCAAAAAATAACCCCTAGAAAAAGAGAAATAATAAAGGGATGACTGTCTGATGATGTGAGAGAAAAAGTGTAGAGAGTGAAGTTTGTAGTAGTATAAAATCCAATAATTGATAAGGAATTCAATGAGATGAAGATCTAATCAAAGAGAAGATAAGGAAGATCGTATCTTCCTAAGAGGAAAACTAATTGATAAGGGAATGGAGGAGATGCAAATGAGAGGAAATAGTCCCAAGTTTGATGATGGGATTGAAGAAGGTAAGGATGAAAGGCTATGGAGAGAAGAGATGAGGTTGATCCAAAGTTATTTGGATACTAAAAGTGCAAAGTTAACAAAGCAGAATAAATCTGTTGCACTAGGAGAAGATGGTGTTGGTGAAGAGTCTTTTGAGGTTTGTTATTTTCATAACCCTTTTTGTAATGTTGTGTTTATAGGAAACAAAGGTTACAACATGATATCAAGTCAGTGGCATCGAAGAGGAAATCCTCATACAAGAGGATCAGAAATTAAAAGCAAGAGAAAAGCTTGTGGTGGAGTCATGTATTTGTGAAGGAATGAAGGAAAAGAGGTTGCAAGAGAGTCCTTTGGAGGACATATTGATTAATATAGAATGCGTTGCAAATATGGTTGAAGAAGCAGAAAGAGTAGAGATAAAATGTTCCAAGGAGAACATGTTGATGAAGATATATGATGGTGGAAGCACGGTGACAAGAAGGTTCATGGAAATCCTTGTGCAAAAGGATAAGGAAAGGAAGAGTGAACCATGGAAGGAATTTTCTCAAATGAGGAAAGATTGTAGTGGGATAGTTCCCACAAAGGTGGAAGACTATGAGGAAGAATGGTGGGGATATGAATTTTACAAAGAGATTCGATGAAGAAGGTATCTATAGAAAGAAATAAGTCGACAGGTGTAGATAGTGAAATTGCAAAAGCAACAGTTGAGAAGACTGAACAATTGGAAAGTGTAGGAAATAAGTCAAAATTGAAGGATGCATGTGTAGGAGCACACAAAATTTAATCACCTAGGGATTCTGATGTAGGAGCATTGCACTCCTACCCCTCCTTGGCCAATTTTGTTTCCTCATCAACAAAAGTATAGCTCATCAATAGGAGATTGTTACTCGTTCTCGCGATGAAACAATGGAGTTGGAGTTCATCGGTGTGAGTAGGTGGTATCAATGAACTAGTGGAACAAGTCCCTCTGATGGGCCAATGAATGGTGATCGGCAAGATGTAGGTGTCTCGGTGGGAGATGCATTAAGGTCCCAAAAATAGAACAATCATGAGAGTATGAAGTCAGTTGTGAGATCCAGCAAGATGATGTGCAGTTATGAGGAAAATGAAAAGACAACAAGTGGTAGGAATTGATAATGAAGATGACCACATGGTGGGATTGATGGGAAGATGGAGATGGACAATTGATGTGATGACGTGGAAAATTTGAAGATCGGTGAGACTGAATGATATCAATGGGACTCAAATTGGGGTCTCCTTGATGGAATGGTGGACTAAGCATAAGGTGTCATCGGTGTGATGCTTGTGTATTGATAGAAGTGGAACTGGGTTCTAATCGATAGGACAATGAGATGAAGGATAAGGGATAGCTTGAGATGAATGGTTGAGATGAGTGGTCAACAACAATGGATGATGAATGAGATCATGACACTTGGTGAGGTGAGATTTGATAACATTTCACATCATTGTTGTAAAATACATGTTGATTAGATGACTAGATGAAGCTCCTAATAGTGAGGTAACTGCATGGTGGTACTACAACAACATGAGTGAAGAAAAATAAGGCTGACATGAAGGATAAAGCTTGCTAGTGATGACTGAGAGAAGATATATATAAACATCATGAGAGTGGGGTGTAGCAGGGAGGTACTGGTGGAGCAACCAGTAGAGAAGGTGTTAGAGTAGCCATAGAGGAGAGGTGGTGATGAGAAACCAGTAGATTGTAGGTGGTAGTGAGATATGGAAGTTGGAATTTTTTTTATAATTAGCCATTGATGGTTTGTAATAATGTAATACACTCCTCATTAAACATTAAAGTGTTTGTTACTCATGTTGTGTCGATCTGTATGATTATGTGGTTTGTGTTTTGGCTACATGATTGGATATCTTGACAAGGCACTTTGATCCTGACTAAACCAATTTTGTTGGTGGAAATGGCAATAAGAATTCAATCTAAAGTTCAGAGGTAAAGGATTATTAGGATCGAGAGTTTCAACAGGAGGAAAAGTGATCATTTTATGTTCTAGAAGTTGTGACATTATGCTATGGAGGGTATTAGGTAAGGGAGTGAATTTCATAGCTGGATCCCCAAATGTGAAAGGAGTTGTCTTCCTTATATAGCGGACACTTGGGTATCAACATGTTGAGTTGTTTTCTAAGGGGGATTTAATTGAAGGAAGCCTTTATTTTTTTTTCTAAAAGGTTGGTAATTTTTTTGGTTTGCGGATTCAAATTTCTCAGGTCAGTTAGAGGTGGGTTTTGTGTCACGACTACTAACCAAATTTTGATAATCACAAAGGGTAGTACATAAGTGCATGAATGAGGGGAACTTCATCATTGTATGCTTATCTTGTATCTTAGTTTGCAAGTTCTTAATGAACATACTTTGAAGGTGAGGGTCGAGAATCTTTACATCAATTTGGGAATAAAGCAATTGGTAGTGTGAATGCGAAATAAAGTTAGTTATCTTTTCATCGTCCTTTTTCTTACATCTCATCAAATTAGCTAAATTCATCTTAGGAATCATATGCACTTAGAAATATTTTATAAATGCCTCAACAAGTTCATTGAATGAAATAATTGAATTGTTTGGTAAAGAAGAAAACCATTCTAAGGTAGTATCCTTCAAGGACCTAAGGAAAACTTGAGCCAAGAGCTTATCCTCAAGAATAAAGCCACTACATAAGGTGGTATAAGTGGAAACATGGTTAAAAGGATCACCTTTCCCCCCATATTTCTCAATCTAGGCACCTTTATACCTTGTGGCATCAAAATTCTTAATATCTCCAAGGATAAGGGATTTGTCTGGACATAATGTGTAGGTTGGCCATTTTGATTTTGGTTTATAGTGAAAACCTATTTTTGCAGCTATAAAACCATTTGCAAAAGTTGATTTATAAGAGGTTTATTCTTTGTATTTTGAGATGGTAGTGAATAAGGCTGAGGTATGTATGTGTTTTAAGGACAAGTGAATGGAATGCTTATAGGAGGTAAGGTGGTAGGAGATATGAAGTTTGATTCCATAAAGGTACTAGGGATGCTAGCGGAATACCCAAGAAAGGAATCACATTACTATTAGGTTGCATTGTTGTTGTGACTTGAGGGTTGGTATAGGTGGGAATAGAGGCAATGGTTGTGGGAGGATGGATTTGAATTCCTCCTTTGATTGTTACATTGTTTGAAGGTAAAGGACAACTAGTGGTTGGGGTAAGATGTTTTCCAAAAATATGAACTTAGTTACATGCAAGCTCTATTTCATCTTCACTCTCAATCATATGATGTATGGTATCTATGACAGGGATAGTAGTGGTTGAGATGTTTTTATTGCTCACTTGATGTTGTGAGTTTTCTTTAAGTCTTCATGGATTTGGATTATGTTTTCTTATGGAATACTAGCAACCATTGTATCAATTTTTGTCACAATACATGAAGGAAAAGAGTTGTTAAGTGTGTGGTCTATACCTAGTGAACTAGTGTCAACACTAGTAATGGTGTAAATGCAAGAAGATGAGTCCACGAAACATGGAAGTTTTTTCCTTAGACAAAAACCCAAAACCGGATTGAAGAAAATGGGATCCTGACTTTTAGTTTGGGGACTCGAGTTGAAAACGAGATCTCGTTTCTTAAAATGACCTATTTTAAAATGGGCCATTAAAAATGGGATCTCATTTTTAAGAAATAGGATCCCATTTTTAAACCATTTCTTAAAAATGGAATCCCTTTTACAAAATGGGATCCCATTTTATAGATTGGGATCCAACTAGATCCTGATTCATTTAAGTATAAAAAAGTTATATTTTTATGAAACATAATCTTGTTTTAGAATAGGATCCCGTTTTTAAAAAAAATAATTTTTGGTCAATTTTTTGCTTTGATTGTCAGTTTGGTAAAAGGCTTGGGGACCCAAACCTAGGCCCTAGACCTAGTTTTCCCTACAAGTTGAAGGTCCTGGCAATGTCAAAAGAAAATGGTGACTTTTAGCATATGTCTGAAGACTTTTTTTGGAGAATTTGTTGATAAAATTAAAACCTATTATAGATGAGATAGTGTAGATTCCAAATATGTATATTTTTTGCAATTGGATTATTTTTTTTATTTTTCAATTAATTTCTAATGAAATAGGCCCATAAACTTGAATTATTAGGATTTTTTTGTATTTTAATAACTTTTTAGTAACATAATTTTTTGAAAAACAAATTGTATGAATGTGTACTTTAGACAATTCTTTTCAATTTAAAAAAAATCAAAAACTAATAAATTCAGGTCATCTTATGTGTGACGTACATGATGACTTTTCAAAACACCAATATATGGCTAATAAAAAAAAATTTAAAAATATATTTAATTAAAAATTACAAAAAGAATTGGAAAGTGTGCTTCTATGAGTTAAAAATATTTTCCCAAAAGTGTTTAGAAAAATATGATTATTTTGGTCAAAATATAGATGACGTACATGTGCATGGTATGGTAAAAGAAAAAGTGACTTAAATAGTAGTTTTTAGAAAACTCCTATTGAAAATAAATTTGTATCATATGGGTATTGAAATAAATTTACATATTTGGAAACTAGATTTCAAGTACTAGATTTTATGATCAGTGACTTTTTCCAAGTTTCCATCTCTAAGTGCTTCAAATTTTAAGGTCAAACGTGTCAAATTCTAAAAATTAGGGAAAACACTTCCACTAATTAGCTAAAAATTGGTCTCAACTTGCACACACCCAATGAAAGAGCTAGATAACACAAGATCCATGACAATTGTGCTATTGCGAGATGATGTGAGTCTTGAACTACATCTCACTAAAGTATTAGCAATAAAATACCAAGTAGAAAAGCTCATTCAAGGAACAATCAAAGGAATGCAAGATGCAATGAACAAAAGATAAATGCTATGCTCTAATTTTGATTCAAATGAAATTAAACTAGATGCAATAAAATGAAAGTAATAGAAATTCTACAAACTGAAACAAATAACTAACAAAAAAAAGCATAAACATGGAAATAGGGTTTTTAATGATAGAAAATGTAGTTTAAAATCTAAAATGTGACTAAATTGCTCAGAGGAGCATATGAGTCCCAATCAAGGTTTATCAACGGCTTAAATAGTGAATAATAGTTAGCACAAAATACTGAGAAATCAGGAAAAATCTCTTGTACTAGGACTACATTGCCTAGAGGGGTGTACAAGACCTAGTTTAGGACTTTTGCACCATTTTCAGAAAATTTTGTGTGAATGTTATGCTTTCTATTTTGGATGATGTCTAAACTAAGTGCAAATGCAGATTTTAGATGAATTTCAAAGATGCAAAATGCAAAAAATGCAACCTATATTCACTTTCACCAATGCAAGATTTAGAAACCCTAATGCAATGTTAATGCAAGCAAGATCTAGGATTATAATGCACTCCAAATTAGAATTAAAGTGTTCTAAATGCAAGTTCACCAAAATGAAACAACAAAAAATAGGGAACGGGGGCCTACCTTTTAGGAGATAGGGTTCCTATTTCACACTCTTGTTTCACTCAAGGAAACCCTAGAGTTCTCATTCCAATGATGAAATGAGGGAAATAGATTTGCTAAAGGTTGTCCTAGGGTATAATAAATGACTTAAGTGGGGTTCACCACCAAGATAGGGATTGGAAAGTCTAATGACATATAAGACCTAATCTCAAAACCTAATGATATAAAAAAAAAGCTTCATTAAATGACCTATAAATAAATGTAATATAGAATAGAACACTAAGAAATCAAAATGGTGTACCCAAAAACTTGTAGCAGCTTGAATGAAGACCTAAAATGATGAAAATGTTGAATTTGATGTACACTAGGACTCATATGCTAGGCTAGGAAATTTAGTCCCAAATTAGGGTTTCTGGGTAGGAATATAAATTTGGTAGAGATAAGTTTAGAACTCCTAGAAACTACAAATTTCACTATACTAAGACTCATTCGCCAGAAGTGACGTAGCAATACTATTTTTTAGAGGATCAAAGTCTGAATCTTCTCTTCAGTTCCTCTTCTTTGTATTCTCAACCTTATTTCCAGGTTTGAAATGTTGAATTATGCTTTGTAGATGTCTTTTAATGATCTCCTAAATAAGGTGACAACTTGGATATCTTTGCAAATTTGACAACTTCTTTCCAATCTTGCTCCTTAGAGGGTCTTCAACCTAGATCTGTAAATCACACACTAAAGATAGGGGAAAATGTTATTTTGTTAGTGGATAAGGGTTTGCCTTGGTCAAACCCAAGTTTCGTAATCAAACATTGTAATGAAATCAAATGCAAAGGAAGAATGATGAATGAACAAAATATAATGTTAAAACTCACAAAACCTTAAGAATAAAGTGTTGCAAACATGTATGAAATGGCTCCAATGGATGTGGATCTTGAATCTTGCTTGAATGTTGTAGATCTTGAATTGAATGCTTGCTTGAATCTTTAAACCCTACGTCACAAATGTTAGCTCAAAAATAAACATGATGCATGATGACTTAGACATGATGCTTGACACTTGAATAATTCTCCAAAACACTTGATAATCAACTCTTGAAGACTCTTGAATTCTCTTGTAAAATTTTCTAGGTCACTTGATTTCTTGTTAGGTCATCTCATGAATGCTTAGATAAAAATGAGTGGAACAACCTTGTATTTATACTTGTTTATGCTAAATTTCTCTAAATTACAACACTACAAGTAACCATCAAATCTAGGAGAATAAAATCTTGCCAAGAATTTGAATTTAATTTAAGTTTAAGCCACACAAGACTCATACGCCAGAATTGGTGTATGAGTCCCATTAGGCTAGGTTTTGGGACACATTTTTCAAGAAATGCCTATCTATTCATGTGAAATCTAGATTAGGGCCTCAAAACTTAGGCGAGACTCATATTCCCAAGGTGGCATATGAGTCCCAAATTACTAAATCTGGGCCATACAATCCAAAATCACTTGAATTATGATTGGATGTTGATGTATGTCGATATTATCCTTGAAAAGATGTATTAATTAAGGCTTATGGATGTAAAATAAGGCCAATTGAGACATAAAGAAGCCCAATTTATTAATGAAACCATAGATTAGTGTGAAAGTGTTAGGATTTAAACTTTACAACACCCAAAATAAGGCATAATTAGGTCCATTTAGTTTACAAGAGCCCTAAATTTAATGTGAACATGTAAATGAATACACTTTACAACACTAAATTAAGGAAACGTTAAGTCAATTTAGCTTAAAATGACCCTAAACCTAATGTTAATGTATAAAACACATTACAACACTAGATTAAGGTGACATTAAGTTCAATTTAACAAGGAGAGCCAAAAGAAGCATGAAAATGTAGAGGAATACATTTTCCATTGCCACACATGTAGAGCTCATACTAAAAATTGCAGGAACAAGAACCTGAAAAGCCATCTAGTCTTACAGTTGTCTATACTAGATCAAAGACCTGCATTTTCTTCATGTTGAGTATATACTTTTTGTTTCTCTCCAACATTGGTTGTTTCCCTATCTTTTGGATGCATTTTGAACTCTTGAAGCAATCAATCCTTACATTCTTTTCTCTGTTTAAGAATTCTTCTATGAATGATGCATAGTATTGACACAACCTTCTACATCGAGGTCTCTTTCCCTTTGGTGACTCAAATCCTTTAGTTTATTATGTATCTCTATACATGTATTATATATGTATATTTTATAGCATTGTGATGTAATTTCTTTTTATGTTCTAACCTTGTTGTCATGTGCAGAGTTTTCTTCTAATGCATTTGTTTTCTAGGTCTTCAACCTAGGGGCATGCTTTCTTGGTTTGAAGGGTTGTCTACTTCCTCTACAATGTCCTTTTGGTATCATGATGTTATTTATGTTTAGTATATTTCCTTTAGTGTGCACATTCATTTAAATTCATATGCTTGTTAAAGTGGGAGAAAAATGTAATGTTGTAAAATTGTACTCCTTGCAATTTCACATAATTTTTTTATATCTGCTTTAATGTCCACTCCTTTAGTAATTATGTAGGCTCATTTTATCCCTTGCATCATCCTTCTACCCTCACATGATTCTTAGGACCCCTTTCAACAACTACCTTTTTGCGGTAGCTTTTCATCAAACTTTGTGTGTTTTGCATTCCCACTATTTTCATGTGTGAATTTTTTTGGACACCAGCGCATCACACACACATCTATGTGTTGTATGAATGTCCATGCGTCACACTAGCATCTTTTGACATTTGAATGATCAAAATATCCATTTCTGAGCCTTTCTCCACTTGTCACTTACCTTTTCTCAGTGGTAATGGATTAGGAATCCCTATAATAGCTTGAGAAGTTTATTTTCCCTCCTATTCTCTCTTTTGAAATCTATCTTTCCAATCCATTGGTTCTTTTGGGTCTTTCTCTCTTGGAGATGTACTCTCTTTTCTCTTTTTCTCTCACTCTCTCAAGCTTGTACAATTCTCTTGCTTGTTACAACATACTCACATTCTTACAATTCTTTCTACTAATCTCTTGGCTCTCACAACTTTCTCTCTCTCTTGGGCTTCCTCAAGCCTTGTAGGTGATATCTCTGTTGTCTTATTTCTTTGAGCATCTTGGGATGTCTCACATCCCTTGTTTACACATTTTACTATCTCATCTATCTATCTATTTATATTTCTATTATTTTATTTATCTATTTATCGAGTTGTTTATGGAAGTGGGAACACCAAAATGAGGGTTTGACTAAGGCAAACCCCTAAACAGCTCCAACAATTTTCCCCGGTCTTATGTGTGTAGGTGCTCAAGTTTTCTCTTTATTGGAGGTTGAACATCACTTGGTTTTGTGACCACTTTTTTTATCTCCCTTAATTTTATCATTTACATTTCATTTAGTTTTCTTTATCGTGGTTATGTTACTTTTTATTATTTTCTCACATTCCAAGAGTTCTTAGTAGTTAGGATAGAAGTAGTCACTTCAAGTTGTTTTCTACAACATTCTCAGTTTTTATTCTGTACGAGATGCTAGCATGCCTTTGGGATTCCAGCATGTCGTGTTCACATCCATATGCCACACTACCATCCTTGACTAAAGATTTGCTATTCTGTCCAAAAAACCTCTATGATCTACTCTTTTGAATTTTGGAACTCTCATTATTTTGCATGTCATTTAAGTATTATTCTTGTCAAACAATCTTAGGTAGTTTAGGGAAGTTTGTTCCCTAGGACTCTCTTGGTAAGAAAGAGACTCGTGAGCACCAAATCCCCCTTCTCTACAGTTTGAATAAAGATCAACTACACATGTATGAGATTTTGATATTGAGCGACCAACACAAGGTGAACACATATAATTTTAAAATTTTATATACCAAACATAATTGGCTACTAGAGTAGTTTGATACACTACCAATAAGAGTTCAACATGAATCTATGGCCCACTAGAGTAGAAGAATAGCTAAAAATTATTTCTTTCACACAAATAGAAATCAAACTCTCCATCTAGCATGCAAGGGCCACATACCACAACTTAATTAACTACTAATGAAAAGGTACATACCACCTTGATAAAACTATTGAACCTCATCACCAAGGGTGTCATATACAGATAAAATCATTTTTGAATAAGTTTACCTAAGCTATTGTTTAAAGCTCATGTAGTTATGGACAAAAGAAGAGGACCCACAAGTTGATGTCACAATTTGGACACACACAATGGTAAGAGTGTTCCACATTTATCTCTAGTTGAAAAACAAGCAAGGACCACTAGTGATGTCAACATAGTGACATGTGTGACCACATAAGTGGTCCATGTACACTTAAGTTATCAATTGTAAACGCTATGACCTAATGACAATATTTCACACACACAAGATATGTCATATGAAAATGGGTTGCATGATAAAAGTCAAATATCTAGTAGCTTGGAGATATCTAATGATAGTGTTGAAAGGGGAGATAATTATATGCATAGTGTGCAATGACCAAAGCAACTTTCTATTCAAATGGATTAGTCAAATTGGGATGGAGTTCATGCACTACCAATGACATGTAGGCACATAAATAAAAGGGAGTGAGACATGAGATATATAATTGGAAATAAGGATGGAAATTATAAATATCTAGAGAGAGTTTCAAGATTTGAGTATAACTAGTAGTTCTTGCAAGGAAGAAAGGGAAGTCTAACTATATAGTTACAGATAGAGAAACGTGACTAGAAGGTGCAACATTGTGAGAAATTAATTTGAATCTTTGAAATGAACTATGACAATCAGATGTTGTCATACACATGGTACTAATTGTATGCTTACATAATATTACTAGGACTCTATAGTACAAATTATTTGTGGGGTTGATTTCCACAAACAATTTGCAAGAATAGTAAAATTGCTTCAATACTCTAAAACATCAGAATGAATTGAATGCTAAATCCAAGTCATAGAAACATAGAATTTTAAGTACTAAGGCATAGAGTAAAGACTTAGAGGGTGATGACATAGTTCCTAGAGCATGAATTTAATGGGTGCATGAAAGGAGATCCTTATATTGGTAATTTAAGATGAATCAAGCAAAGAAGACAAGTTAACAATGAGATACAAAATACAAATTTTGAAGCATGCCAAATTTCTAACCATAAAGCTTAACATCAAACAAAATTATAACATTGCTTACTCTTTATATGTATGAAGGAGTTTCTTCATAATAAACACAAAATTTAATATGCAAATTTCACCATTACAATAATTACTCTTTATTATTAAATATAAATATTCTATATTTTTTAATATCTTATTTTAAATTTATTTAATAAAAATTACAGCTATTTGTTAATTTAAACAAATATATATACTATAAATTTTTTTCTAAATATTTAGATTGAAAATCGAAAACAAACACTACAAAAATATAGATTTTGCAAAAATAAAATGCCATAACTTATAAGAGCTTTCATAGGTTCTTAGAAGTGTCAATAAAGGGTGGATATCTCTTCGCATACATGTGCTATTAAGAGGTGGCACGAATTGGATATCTTCTACCAATATTAGGCGGTAAACTTCTATCACTTATTCCCCTACAAGTGCCAATAAGCTATAGAAAGCCTCGACACTATTACATAGAAGGGCGTTTTAAGACATTTTTTGAGACAATTATTTAGTAAATTGTCTTAATTTAAGACAAAAAAAAACTGTGTATTGTCTCAATTATTGTCTTTAAGCGGGCGTCTTAAACTATTGTCTTAAAAATTGTCTTTATAAAGACAATATGAAACATAAGTGTTTTTGTCTCTTTAGAGACAATTTCACTTTTGTCTCTTTAGAGACAATAGTTAGGATTAAAGACATATTGTCTCTCTGGAGACAATAATTGGGATTAAAGTCTAGAAACAATATGAAAAATATATTAAAAAATAAATAATTTATTTTAAATATTTTTTGTGTGATTTTCAACATTCAATGTTTGAAAATAATAGAAAATGACATCAATTAATTCATACACATAATAGAAACAAAACTTTTGAAAGCCAAAATGCTCATTTTATTGATAGAAGATGGTCTTGCAACCATACACAGTTTGAAAATACATGTATCTCTTGCTTTGAAAATGGGTTACAAAATGTTTTGTTTCAGTCTAAAACTGAAAAATCTGAGTTACAATGTCAAAGTGACTAGAATGAAACTGTGTCAAGTTTACAATTCTGTATCAAAATCAAAAGAACTAATTACAAATATCCACTCTGTCAACTATTATATCCAATCTTTAACCTTCTGAATGCTTGCAAATTGTTGCTACAGGTGCTTAAACTGTCCCTATATGCCTGCATGCTTCTCAACTGCCCATCAATACCTTCTTAGATGCTTGCAAAATGTTGTTACAGGTGTCAAACTGACCTTTTTCCTTCCCAACTGCTCCTTTATGCTTTAAAACTACCACTTGAAAACTCTATCTGTTGTCCTATGTCAAAACAAAGCAATTAGGCAATTACTTCATCAATCTTCATCTAACACAGATCAAAATTATAGTAACTAATAACCAAATAGATTTGCACTGCTGACCTTGTATTATTTGCTTTATAATACAAAATAAAATAATACAGATAAGAAAAGAACAAACACTAACAAAATATAGTAACACATAATAACGTAAAACACACCATGAAAATTATAGTAAAACACAAATAAAGTAAAACACACCATGAAAACACTCAAAATACCAATACTTATTTCCATCATAAAGCTCTCAAACTGAAGCTTATTATCACTCTCTACTCAGCATAAACTCAGAATCAGGAACTTATGATAATTTAGGACTGAGCTGATGCACTTTTATACTATATCATGGGCAGCAGACTGGGGCCTAGTTTCAAGAAACATTTAAAGAGCCTCATATTTTATCCTGGGGACTAATTTCAGATTGAATGGGCAACCAAACGCTATGTTGCTGCTCTTTATTTATACAGAAATGGATAGTAGTTTGCTTCCACTTCTCTACATTCTACCAGTCGTAGGTATTGTTGGGAAAATACAATTAACAACAACTCAAAGGCTTCCTCTTATTAAGATTTCAAACTTTTTGTTTGTTGTACATTATTTCAGTTAAGATGGCACGTTGGAGTTCAAAAATAATACAAACTATTCCTCTACGTGGGTTTAACACTTGTTGCTATTACTTGGTCAAACGCCTCTTCCAAAGGCTGCACAATACAATGTTTACAACTCTATTTAACAATGTTTGGCACCACATTTGTCTACCTTTAATGTTTTAAACAACTATTAGAAATGGATTTTTAACTTTCCACCATAGCGCGTGGCTTTGGCTGCCTAATAAGTCCACTTTCATATGTATATGCTACAACCTTTAAAACTGTTGCAATACTTACCCTTGGCATGGCAGATTTTGTCACTAAAATGGTTGCAATTATGATACTACTGTAGGGGTGGCACGTCAAATCCTTTTTTTTATTTTAACATTTTTTATCCCGATCTCCATTGAGGAATGCTGGAAGATTTGTTCAGAACAGTGAATCTATCTCACATGAACTAATCGAGTCCTTTCCTTACATCTTGGATTTGGCTATGTATTTCCCTTATCTTGATGTTCTCCAACGTTGGAGATAAAATGCCTCATATTTTATCCTTTTTTTCATCACAAGATACAGGTGTCAGGATAAATTTCCACTCAACTTTGATGGTTGTTCAAAATAGGAGAATGTTATCAGGAAGAAGGCTTTGGCTGCAGTTTGGGTTTTCAATTGGGATCCACAAACCAGTAACCTGTAATTTTGACAGCTAGAATCAACATAACACAAAAAAAAAAAAATTCATACATATGTAGGTTGATTGATGAAGTGTACGCCTAGTTTCAATAAACGTTTTAAGAGCTGTAACCTATACGTTTGACTAGAATCAACAAAGGATTCAGTTCGCACAGATGGGAAGCAGAGTATAGGATATACACAAAATAAATTTGTTAAGAAGATTTTAGAAACTCCTCCATGCCCGAGCCAAACTCATAACATTGGCCAACATCCTGTAGGCCTACGTAGAAGGTGGGAGCTTTAGGACAAGGTGCATGAATCCATGGAAGCATAAAATAAAGGAATATTTGTAGATGCGCCTATGAATGCTCCAATAAACATGCATGCAAATGAAGGAGCAAGAGCATAGACATGCACGTGGTAGAAACAGAGATGAAATGTTTAATAAAAGCCTCGAAGGATCTTGTTCAAGGTTCTTGGATTATCTACTGCCTTGATTGTGAATGTATCAATATCTTCTTCCCTCGAATATACAGCTGCATTCCCAATTCAACGATATTTTAGGCAAAAGATCAAGCAAAATTCCATAACAGAGACCCCTCGTCTATGTAAAAACTAAAGCAGCCTAATTCCTGCACAGGTTATGAGGGAAAAAACAAAGCTAATACGCAGGGAAAAATAGAGCATTAAAAATAATGCTCGATACACAGATATGTAGCAGTTTATAATTATAAGTAATATATGATAGATACTTATAATTTATTTACTATTTAGTTAATTATATTAGTTCGACTATCATATTAGTAATTTATTTATTATAGATTACTATAATAAATATTTAAATTATAGCCTGATATTATGATAATTTAAATTTTGTATGCAAATATTAATTACTCTATCAACTTGAATGTCATATTAATTATAATTACTCTATCACATTAGCCTTTGTTTGAACAACTGAAGCCAAAATCATAGTGATACCAAACAAGCAGAATGATAGTATTAACAACAAACCTTATACCGATACAAAAACTCAAAACCAGTCTATTAACAATAAACCTTATACCGATGCAAAAACTCAAAACCAGTCTATAAACAAGTAGAATGATAGTATTAACAATAAATGTGAGAAGTCAGACAAACAATTTCTTTTTGGAATATGGTTGGCATGCAGACTTTTGCAGACACTATTCAGCATCATTTTAACTGTGTCATGATGTTATATTGCATCACTCTGTGTCTGTGTGTGTATGGTCCTTAGACTGCTGTCCTGCTATCCCTGTGCTAGAAATGCCATGTAACATAGGCCATAAACCTATTATAAAGCACCTACTAAAAAATGATTGTAAATCATGACACTTATTAGCCTTGGTCTAAGCAATCATTAAAGAATTCCTTTCATGGAAATCTTATCTATATAAATTTTGTTTTCCCATGATAGATTCAAAAGATTACAAATAGTTCTGAAACCCTATTGAACACTTGAGAATAATATCTGAAATCTGTTGTGACCTTCCTTCAATGCTCCTGTGAAATAGTCTCTATTATCTATTTCCAGGTAATGGTGAAATTGTCTCTCAGTGCCATCCAAGTCTTGTAGATAGGCTTGACAATCTATTACAAGCCCACACAGGGAAGCTAGAATGTTAAATGGAAAACAGGGAATTATTGGTTCTGCCAATCTTGAGTGCTTATTTATATGCTTCACTTTTGAGTTTATGTATTTTGTTCTAGATAAGTTTTCTTCCATCGACAATAAGACATTTATCTTTGTTCTTTATTTATCCAACGTTCTCTTTGTTTCACTGTTTTGATAGCTATGTTGTTTCAAGAAATTTCCACTTCATTTATTCTTCGGCTTTCAAAGGAATACGCTGCATACAAAGACATTGTTCAGCCAATTCAACTTGCTATCTATGAGCTTAAATTTGGATTGTCATTGGTAGTGGAAGTTGCTCTGGAAAAACATTTAGTTGGAGCAAACAATTTTGATAAGATAATTGTAAGGTTATTTCTTCAATGCTTCTATTATGCTTTCATCACTTTCTTTGTATTCCCTTCAAATACATTTCGTTCTCTTGTTCAGGAGGTTCTTTCTTTGTTAATGGAGTTTCCAAGTCGACCTTTAGCATTATCCTCTACCACATCTAGTCATGGGGAGCTAGAAACTACTTGCAACGCTGATTGCCAACAAGCATGGTTGTTGAATGGAGAAGTTTTAAAACTATTATCTCCACCAATCATATTTGGTAGTGCTGATAAAGAGGTGCAGACTGGGTTCTTTGAATCGGGTCCTTTATATTAGTTATAATTTAATGTGGTTTTATAGTTAAATTACTCATTAATTGGTATATCTGAAAGCATCTGCCTCATTACTTCATTTTTCTAATAGTTTTTGCAATCTTAGCTTATGTAAGATGGAATACGGGTTTTCAAAAAGCTATCAAATTTTGTTCAGGTTGTAGACCTAAAGTTGCAGGTAACAATCCTGCGAATTTGTCTTGTCCGCACTACCAGTACCATCTTGCAAACTCTTATTATGGACAGTTCTTCAATGCAGGTGAGGCTTTGCATAATTTTCTTATGGTAAAGGTTATCATGTTTGAAATAATTACTGGGAACTAGTGGTATTAATAGGATTGTTTGTGTTTTGTAAAGGTGATGTTTTCAATATTTGCTTTTAATTGGATTCAGCTGCTGAATACTATATTTAGCATGCTGACAAATTTATGGTTGCAAACAAAAGAACTGATGAAAGACAAAGCTCTTCATGAGATAACAACATAGAGGAAAGAACAAAGCTAATAATAGCGACCACAAATCTCCAATAACAAAGATCATGAATCAACAAATAATCATAATAGTAAATGAAGTTAGGAAATTTGTAACAGAGACCAGAGTCTGCAAAAATGACTCATAGAAATCTTGAGTAATACAGATCTAAAAGAACCAACAATTGTATGATATTAATTAATGAACTACAAAAATGAAAATGGTACATACATTTGGTAGTTCCATCTCCATAAATGACAACTTTGTGTCTTGGAGGAGCTGTTTGGCCAAGCTGCGCAAGGTTAGCAAGAAAGTAACCTGCAAAACTGTTGGGAACAACATATGTATGTGGAATGCCCTCTGCTTCAATAGCCCGACGGAGTTTTACTTTCAAGTCAAACATACTCTTTGCAGGCTCCTCTGCGTGGTGTTTGTCAACATCAATCCGAAACTCTGATGGGAAAAACCTCTGCAAAAGATACACATAAACTCAATATAGGACAATAGAATTGCATTATGACCACTATCATGAATTTGGTTAAAAAATAGACACGGATTGTACCTTGATAGTTCCAACATCCTTGATGGCCTTGATGAGAGTGGAGGGTGTTGTCATAATAGTGGTTTACAATTCCTGAGAGGAACGAATTTTAGCTGAAATCACATATTTTTAGAAAATATAATGATTTAAGCCTTAAAAAGTTCCATTTTAAGGATTCCAATTGAAGAGGGTTTGATCAAATCACCATAGATCAAACCCCCTTGGATAGAACCTCGCTAGTTTTAAACCATACCTATAAATGCGTCTCCTTTACACCTATCAAAATGCTGATAAAAAATCACTTTTGATTTAGATTTTGGGGATCAAATGAATTCATTTAAAATTTATTTCAAATGATTATGGTATTCCTCAGAACAAGCTATCCAATGAATATAATTTTAATATGTTTTGGTTTTGTTATGTATTTTTTTAAGTTTTATTAAACATAGGTTTTTCATCAAAATGAATTTCTTTGTTCTTCACATGTGGAAAAATAGAAGATTATCAAAAAAAAAATTGAAAAATGAGTGCACCAGATATTGAAGTCCTTGATCCAACAAAAAAATTAAATTAAATTTTGACATATAAAAATTCGCGTTATACTATGTATTAATGCGAATTGCAATTTGTTTGACTTTGAAACTTGATTAAGGAAAAAAATATTCAATAAAAACTATCTAACCAAGTGGAAGCACTAGATATCAGAGTTAAAAATCTAAATTTGAAAGAATTAGAATTTTATCCTTCATGGAAAAAGTTATCGTTATCGGTGTAGCGTCACTTTTTAAAAATGTTGTTTTCTGAAAAAAAACTATTTTCGTGGGAGATGGAAAAAGAAGTGCAATTTGATTCCAAAAATTTTGAAAAAAATATTTTTAGAATCTACAGACAAAATTTGATGAGACTCTAGTTTGAACCATCTTCAAATTCCTCACAGTTTAGCCGCTATAGGTTCCCGAATGTGAAGATTTAGTTAAAAATAATAATTTCAGTGTCCAGTTTGGCCAAAAATTGTAAACCACTATTATGGGATCACCCTGGACTGATCTGCAATCTGTTGAGAACCCACTGTGGAAATTACCACATCCACCTTCTTGATTGCCTTTACAAGGCTTGCATAATCATCTACAGATCCCTGCATTTGGGTATTACAAAAATGACATTAGAGGCAAGAAAAACATTGTGTGTTGTTGAATGGTGATTGTATGAGTAACTTACATAGAGCAGAGTTGCTCCTTTGGATGTGAAGGACTCCAACAACTTGGCCTTGTCAGGGTTAGAAGTTGTGGATTCCCTAACAATAAGGAAAGTAGGATGGCCTTGAGCAAGGGCTGCACTGGCCAAATGATGACCCATGTAACCAGTTGCTCTGGGTATCAAAATGCTACTTCCTGCCATAGTTGATGGAATAAGGAAACTAACAAAAACATACCCCTCCAAAACTTCTGGAGCAAGCATGCCACAACAATTAATAAATTCATCAAATTCTCGTTTAGTAGGATATCAGCACAACTTATCCTAATTATCTCCAGAACACCATGATTTTCCACCAAAAAATTGAAGCTAAAGTCAATATTGATTGCTTAACAGAAGATAAGAATCTCACCAAATGTAATTCATGAAGTATGTGCAATTTTTCTTCCAATGTGCCCAATGCATTTTAGCTCAACCTGGAGGAAAATCAACTTAAAAATACTTACACCACAATGCAGCTATGAAAAATTGAAGTCAACACAACATATCTTTGGCTGCAAATTTTGTTGAATATCAACCAAACTATAACTTACTTTTGTAGAATATTTAATAACAAAAAAAAGAAAAAGATATTTTGTCCTGCTCTATCATATTTTGTTACAGCAAATCAAAGAATATTTTTAAATCTCGGCTTCTAAGGGATTCCATGATTTAAAAAGTAATAATCTAAAAAATTGCATCCTATTTAGTTCCAGCCAAGGCAATTGATCTACAAAAACAAATGATTTAGACCACACATGTGAATGAAAACTAGGAAAGTTGCTTGCAGCAATTGATGTAAGGAACATAAAAGATCCTGCAAAAAATCATTTTGTTAACTTCTTTTCTTCCATTAAGTCCTGAGAGCTAAACAAAAGCATTCTAATCTATATATTCTATTGTTTTCTTATCAATGATCAATCCCACATGATTAGACAACAATACACTTAAACATAAGAAGCAAATATGTCTTTTGTTCATTTGTTTCTATCTATCCTCTTCCATTATGTCCTCTTTCTACGAGGCACTATACTAATAGAAGGCACTATTCTAATTGAGGGTGTCAGTTGTTCATCACATTGAACACCCTCATTATTCTTGTCTCCCACTTGCTGAAATTCATGGATGGTTTCCTGTCGAGGTTCAAGAATGGCAATCGAATCATTGTGTGCAACAAACAATTCATCATGTTCCTCTAGCTCTTCTTCATGCTCACTACTTGATGAGTTTGATTGTTGGGCTTCCTATACACAACACAATTTAACTCATTAAAATAGCATATCAGACCTTATTTGCTTGCTTCAAAGCATAGAATTTAATAAACCATGAAAATCTATGCTTTTCTCTATGTAAATTGATAGTTATTAATCTTGTAGCAACTCATATCATAGTTTTAGCTTTGCTTGTTTCATTTTTCAATGCAAGAAATAAATTTTTGTAATTCCAGGTGTATCTATCTAAATTAATATCTGTATCATTTTCTTTGCAATGGAAATGAAAGCAAAATATGAAATTTTATTAGAGCCCATCACGCAAAGAACTTACATCAGATTCATGACCAGTGACTAATTTCTCCCCTCGATCTAGCATATGTTGTCGAAGGCCCTGAGAACCATGTAGTAAAGCATATTTTAGGTCCTCCTCTGAAGCTTCCTTTTGAAATTGGTGAACCTACATAAACAAATATAACGAAATTTATAAGGTATAATGAATCATAAGATACAATTAACTCATAAGTTTTTCATGACTTTTTTTATGAAATAGAGAATATAGTAGATGAAAATATTCACTTACCAAACCACCACGAATGCTATTGTACCCACCAGATCCTAATTTATGGGATCCAATACTTGACACCCTAGCTTGGGTTGCTTTTGTTGTATCTCGAAGGCATCTTTTAGATCCTCCTCGTGCAGAAGGCCTGTAGTTTGGATTGTTGTGCACCTTCCTCTTAAATTTGGCATCTTTAATAAGTTCATCCCATGTCATTTGGTCTGTAATCCAAGCTGGATGTGGATATCTCAAGTCTTTTGTTAGCTTTGACCTTAAATTGTCTCGTTTAGAGTGAATGTATCTTCGTGCAATATCTAGAATAATTTCCTTATTAAAACCAGGATTTCCAAATGCTATTATGACATCTTTAAAGAGCTCTTCTTTCTTAGCATTGCCTTGCTTCCTCCAATCCATTTGAATGGTATTGCCAAATAATTGTTCTGCACGATGAAAAATAAAGTGAAAGAATTTTAACCCCCTTTCATCCTTCAAGACATTTCCTTCTGAGGTGAGCAAAATTGTAACTTCTTGTGTTCCTTTTGTAGTCACTGAGGATATTGTTGTAGTCTTAGGGTTTGAGGTAAATGCCCCTATAGGTACATCAGTCACTTTGTCATTTATTTCCTGTATTTACAACGAGACCATCAAGCAACAATGTAATCACATTTTAGTATCACAAAGCAAGCATGTAATCATCAATGATGCTTTTACCAATCAATATGCCATTATAATGATAAAAGTAAAATATGAACTAGAAAAGAATAATAAGATAATATTACCAAATAATTTTACCTGTTCATCTGAAGTAAGCCTTGCACTCCCCAACAATTTCCTCTCCCATAACTCAATTTGTTTAAGTATTTCTTTCCTAATTTCAACATTTTCAGGAGTTTCTGGTAGGAGTCTTAGTATTCTTGATTGTGATTCTATAAGACTCCTCAAGGAAACTTGTTCATGTGTTGGTGGGATATTAGGAGCATCCATTTCAGCAGGGATGCTAGGAGCATCCATGTTTGATGTAGAGGGCATGCTATGAGGTATTGTGCTTGATGCTTCTCTTGTGACAGGTGTTTCTGGTCTAGATGTAGAGGGTGTCACACATCTTCTTGAAACACCCTGCAAGACAAATATAAATATTAAAGTGGTATAATAGGGGAAATAACAAAATCAAACCCACACAAACATATGGTTAAATCTTACATTTTTCCTGGCATTGGGTGTATTGGATGGCATAATTGGATCTTGCATGCCAACAAGATGCATTCTTGTTGGACTTACTCTAGAAATGCCCTATGACAAACAAAAATATTAACAAAATATAAACGAAGAAATAAGTTAATTAAATGCAAAAGAATCTAGATCAAGTCTTACCGTTGGCATAATACTAGATGTACTAAAGGGTGTGATAGGGGTTGGAATGACTTTAGAGAAGGCCTGCATTCCACAAACATAAATTAACATAATATAATATGGAACGTAAGATAATTGAACCTATAAAAGATGATTTTCAAACTTACCTCATGCACCATCATAGTAAATTGTTAAAGAAGTAAATTGAACCTATAAAAGATGATTTGTGTAAAACTTCCAAAGACAAAAACGTCTTTCAAGTAAATTGTTAAAGAAGTAAAAAAATAAAATGAAACAACTTATCCAATTGAAAAAAATGCAAGCTATATTCATTGGCATTACAAGAATCCACTAATAGAACACTTAAAACTTTCAAATAACTTAATTTCCATTACATTTTGTGTACAATTAAAAACACAAAACTTAACATGTAAAGAGTTAATTATATTGTATTGGATCCTCAAAACCATCTAAAAGTGAACTTGATGATCAAACAATTTCATTCTCACATGAAATGTCCTCATCTGATGACATAAATGCACCATCATTAATGGGCCCTAAATCCACAAATAAATTAATACCATAGTTTTCATGGTCTTCTTCACTTTCAACTATAGGTAAATGAAAATCAATAAATTCATCATCTTCATGGACTTGATGCCCATGTTGTTGCTCATATCCTTCAAACTCTTCAGTAAACTCGTCATGATCTTCATCTTGGTCATACAAATCATTGACAATAAAGTTTTCATCATCTCCATCTTGGCCATCTATGTCTTCAAGGGGGACTTCTTCATCTTCAAGTAAATCATGGTCCTCTACATCTTGAATAGATGTTACTCTTCATCCTCTTGGATCATAATCAATCACGAATGACCAACCAGGTTGTTCTAAATTTGGAATGAGAAATATCTGGTCACATTGGTTTGGAAACACATAAGGTTCGGAAGTGGCTTCAAACCTAGATGTATTCATCATATGGAATCCATTCTTGTGCAAAAATATAGTTTTGTCTTCACCCACTTTGATAAGCTTGTACCATTGAACATGAAAAATAACTTTCTTGAAAGATATAAAATCAAGCTCTATAATATCCTCCAACACTCCATAATAGCGAAGCGTGCTTGTGATTGGTTGTCTATCATTTGCATGTGAACGACATTCCACCTCAAATGAAGCTGAAATTCCACAATCATAAGTTTTTCTTTTGTCATCAACCCTTTTGATGCGAAAATGATGACCGAAATTCCACATTCCTTTGTAATATGTTACCTAAGTTCATATAAATATTAACTAATTAGATTCACAGATAGAAAAGTTAAAAAGGAAAATCACTAAATACCTCAAATATGTTAATATATATGTATCACCTCCCCATTTCTAGATCCTTTAACAAAATCCAATTGTTGTTGTGTCACTCTATTCTTCCCCTTTGTTGCCTCGTGTTCAATATTGGTCTTTAGCCAATTCCATGAGCATCTATCTGGCCATTTTATTTTATGGCTTGCAGGAAGCCCTCGAGCAGTGTTTTGACCATGTCTATTATATACATTGGTCCATGCCTTTTCATCCTCTAATTTCTTTTGTTCAGTGTACTTCTCCATCCATTCCAACATAAAGTCAGAATTGTATGCAACATACAAATGTAATGACTCCCACTCCTTAGCATCTACAATGAAAATAAATAAATTCAATGAATTAATAATGATTTAAAGTTGTCTTGTAAAATTTAAAATAAAATAAATTAATTCAAACATTTTTGTATACCTTTTATCCTCTTTGAAGTCCCTTGACCCTCTAATTTTTCTCCTTCAAATGACTGAGGTTGGTTACCATCCCCTAATCGAGGAGCTTCAAGATGCAATTCAGGTAAGTACTCACTCAAATGAACCATTGTCTGGAAAACCATGTACCCCTCAACCATGGACCCTTCCGGTCGAGCCTTTTGCCTCACAAATTGTTTTAGAACCTTCATATATCTCTCCACGAGCCACATTGTCCAGATATGGATAGGACCACATTGTTCAATCTCTTCTACTAGGTGTACAAGGTAGTGCTCTTGAGAATTGAAGAAGCTCGGAGGGAAGTACATTTGAATATCACACATCAAAAGTGGAACATTCCTCTTCCAATAATTCAATTCATCCTGATGTATCTCTTTAGATGAAACCCACCTACAAATATTAATGTGTATTATAATAAAGACTTATTATTTGTTCAAAACTAAATGTATAAATGTATAAAAGAATTACCAATAATGCACTTCAAAGGATAAGAGTCATGAAAGATTATGCATGATGGATTAAAATACCTCAAATATTTGGATAATTTGTAAATAGTTAATGTGACATCATGGTCAAAGGTGCTCGGTATTGCTGCGGGCAACACATACTACATGACCATTAACAAAAATAATGTTAAAATATGCATGAAGTTCTATTATCACTAAAATATACAAATTCCTAATTATGTTGCCAACAAATCTAACATTCTACATAGTTACCTTTATCCAGTTGTGCCAATCATGTGTTTTTAGCCCTGAGAACTCTGAGCCATCTCTTGTGAATAAGTTTTTTAATGTTGCACCAAAACCAGAAGGAAATCTTATGCTTTTCATTGTGTCAATGATGTTTTCTTTCTCTTTTGACGTAAAAATCCATGGAGCATGAACAAATGAGTTGTTTTCATGCAACCACATGTTCGGCATGATATTGGCAACTTGGAGGTCCTTTCGTAACTTTATTTGTGCTTCAAGGTTGGTTCCATTTAGATGTTTCCACAAACACTCTGCCACATTTTTCTCAATGTGCATAGTATCAAATAGGTGGGCTATTGACAAGTTCTCATAATATTGTAATTGGTAGAAAATTGAGAGTCTTTTCATTCCTAGTGGAAAGCCTGTCCCTTCTTTTTTGTCATATAGTGCTTTCCACCTAGCAGGGTTCATCCTTCTTGGCTTCCTCATTTCCACTTCCTTTCCATTGAACTTGTTTTTCTCACGCACTCGATAGCGATGATTTTGTGATAAAAATTGTCTATACTCATCATACACAGTTTTATTGAGATCCTTTGACTGCCTATACAATGTTTTTGGCCCACATGATGGACAACCATGTTTCCCCTTTGTTTGTAGCCCTGAAATAAGAATGGAAACCATATTTAGTAAATGATAAAATGAATAAAATAATTACAAATGTAATTTATAATATATTACCACAACAAATAGAGAGTCCTGGGGCATCATGAATTGTCCAGATAAGAATCACATGAAAGAGGAAGTTCCTATCATTGATAGGTCTTGATACATCATACATGTTTACACCATCCCATAATTCACGAAGCTCGTCAATGAGGGGCTCCATATATACATCCATATCCTTTACCTAATACTTCCCTAAGTAAACAAAAAATTATTTATCAGGGTTTAACTGAGTTGAATTTTTTTAGATATATTCTTCAAGAAAGTATTGCATTAATATGTTCTAATACCTGGTATGATAAGAGTTAACATTGCATGCTCCTTTTTCATTGCCATCCAAGGGGGAAGATTGTTGTTAATAATTAAAACTGGCCAAACAGAATATGTTGTTCTAAGATCTCCAAAAGGATTGACACCATCCATTGCTAGAGAAATTCTTGCATTCCTTGGCTCATTTCTTAAATGTGGCCATTTTTCCTCGATCTCTTTCCAATGTTTGCTATCCGCAGCCATACGCATGACACCATCTTGGCTCCTCTCTTGTGCATGATAATGCATATATTTTGCCAACTCCTTGCATTTGAACATCCTCTCAAACCTTGGCTTTAGTGGAATGTGACGAAGTACTTTATAAGGAACCTTCTTGGATACTTGATCTTGACGATACCTATTTGTGTGACACACTGGGCATTGTTGCAAATCTGCATTCTTTCCATAGTACAATATATGCTCATTTGGACATGCATCATATGTATTGTACTCCATTCCAATATCTTTCATCACTGAAGATACTTCTCTATGAGAATGGGGCAACTTATTGTCCTTTGGAAGTATTTTGTTTGCCAAAAGTCTACATGAGACAACAAATTATTTTTTATAAGTATACACAATATTTGAAACTTTCAAGACATTTAGATCATTAATTTATAGTAATATCAAATCCTACCTTAATATATCAGTAAAACATGTGTTTGTCAATCCATGTGTAACCTTCAAGTTCAACAACAACATAAGTGTTGCCAATATAGAAGTATCTGCATTTGGGAAAAGAGGTGTCCTAGCCAACTGAGCTAGGGGTGAATCAATAACTTCTTCAGAAGATGTGTAGAAGTCTTGGAGAAATTCATTGACACTAGCCTCATTTATCTGCGAAGTGGTTTCATCCATAAATGTGTCTTGTTCTTCATCTTGAGAATGACTATCATCAACGAAATCCATTGGTTCTTCAAGAATATTGGGAATTGGAAGCGTCTTTTTATCAAAAAATCAATTGAAATGATCAATAATAATCTATTAAATAATATGCATATTTATTTATTATAAGAATAATAATTTATTAATTATAGTGTACCTCTTCTATATAAACTCCATACTTCAATCTATGGATACCAACAAGTCGTCGCTTCTTTAGTTTCCTATTTTGGCACCTTTTGCAAGTACAATATATCATTTCATTGAAGTATTCATCTGTCCCTGGAGCAGGTCTTGCTACCCTTTCATCTGAATATTCAGATGATGATGATGTGTTATTTCCCTGAATGCACCACGTAATATCAACAATAAGAGTACAACTTTTAACTCGAGTATTACTTCTTTTTTTAGGAGAACATGACTCTTAGGTGCATGATATGTTACAACTTAAGAAATTCAAAACTTTGAAAACATGGCTTTAAGTTGAGATACACAAAAGTGGAAAAGTTTTAGTCATTTTTTTCTAGAATCTACGAAGTTTTAAGTGCATTTTCTTGTTCTTGGATCACCCGTTTTTGGACATTTGCAATGTGGATGCATAGCAACAACATTGGAGGTTGAAGAAATTTTGTTCTTATAGTAGTACGATGCGACACCTACACCAAAGATGAAAATGACTCTAAAACTATAAAACATATGTTTTTTAATCACTAACAAGTCCAATCTTATGATCATAAAAATGATATTAAATATTACTATATGTGTTACCTATTAAATCCTAGTTTAGTATTTCATTTCATTAAAATGATATTGCAAGTACCAAAAACAACATAAATACCTGGTCTGCCATTTCCAATAGACACCAACAAAACAACCTAATAGAAAGCTACAAAGAAAAGTGTGTAGATGTTAGTTAGGATAATTACGTAAATAGATATTGAAATATATGAAAACATGTATCCCAAAAAAAAAACCATAAAATTATTCTAAAATATAGCCTAAACAATTAAAAAAGAAGAAGATTTGATTAAAACTTACATAGAAATTGATTATGAATTGGTGATGTGGAATAACCTGAAATACATGGATTTAAATTAATTACAGCATGAGAAGCAAACCAAACCTACACCTAAACCAAAAGAGTGTGTAATAAAAATAGTCATAAAAATTGTCAAGGGAAGATTAAAAAACTCATCATGTCCATCACTAAATATTTCATCAATATATCATAAGCCACAAGATAGTTAAGAAGTACTTGCAAACTAATCTAAAGGTAGAACATGTATATCAATTTATCACTAGGATTTGGGGAAAGATGAATAGACACAAGTAGGAAAACCCATAAGTAAACAAAGAAATCTATCATGAGATTTATAAAGGATATGTTCACTAGGCATATCATCGTCACAATGTATAATAATTCCATGAAGGATTAAGGAAGATGTAGTTTTACCACGTAATGTATTAGATCCATAATTTTATCACTAGAGGGTATTTGGTATATCATGTGTATACTTCTCAAAATATGTATCATCAATTATGCTTACTATTATGCTTTGATAGAATTTTTCCAAGCATCCATAGCTTGTTCGAAAGCACTTGTTTTAGGATTTTAGCCATAGCAGCAAGGCAATGAATTGTTTGATAAAATGCTTTGGTGGACATGTATGAAAAATGTGGTAGCATAGACAAGGCAATGAACTGTCTAAAAAAATGCCTCAAAGAAATGTGGTTTCATGATGAGACCACATTTCTTTGAGGCATTTTTTCAAATAGTTCATTGCCTTGTCGATGGCTTGTCATGGCTTTCCATCACCATGAGACCACATTTCTTTGAGGCATTTTTTCAAACAATCCACTGCCTTGTCTAAGCCATTGCTTACAATTATTCTTTGACAGATTTTTTCCAAGCATCCATAGCTTGTCTGAAATCACCTGTTTTAGGCTTTTAGCCATAGCAACAAGGAAGTGAACTATTTGAAAAGATGCCTCAAAGAAATGTGTTCTCATGATGGTGATGGAATGCCATGCCAATCCATTGCCTTAGCAATCATCATGGCATTCCATCACCATGAGACCATATTTCTTCAAGGCATTTTTTCAAGCAGTTCACTGCCTTGCCTATGCTATTGCTTACTATTGTGATTTGATAGATTTTTTCCAAGCATCCATAGCTTGTTTGAAAACACCTGTTTTAGGATTTTAGCCATAGCAGCAAGGCAGTAAACTGTTTGATAAAATGCTTTGGTAGACATGTATGAAAAATGTTGTAGCATAGACAAGGCAATAAACTGTTTGATAAAATGCTTTGGTAGACATGTATGAAAAATGTCATAGAATAGACAAGGCAGTGAACTATTTGAAAAAATGCCTCAAAGAAATATGGTCTCATGGAATGCCATGACAAGCTAATGCAATTGGCAGTTCTGCTCCTAGTTATTAGTTATGCAATGTGAAGTAATTGCATAACTGCTTAGGTTGACTTTGTAAAAAAACTATATTGTAATTTTGTCATCTATCAGCATCTAGTTATTAGTTATGCAATGTGAAGTAATTTTTCAGTTTGAAAGATGTGCAATGCAATGAATGTAATCAGCGATATGAATGTAAACTACAAAAATCTATTTTCTACATTTCATTAGTTAAAACTCTTTATTTTATTTCCTTTCTATATCTCTATGCTATGGAAATGCCTTTCAATTTCAAAAAAGATAGTTTTTATCTTTTGTTCTGCAATTTTTTGCTTTTTTGTTTTTAATCCAAAATTTTCCCAGTTTTTTTGATAAATCTTATACTTTTGGTTTGCAGATTTATTCCCCAAAATATTTTTGTTGCTATGGTTTGGACTACCAAACAACATGATATATTCATCAATTAAATCGAAGTAAATTGACTCAAGCCTATGTTATTGTTTTCAAATTTTGTAGACTACAACATTTTTCATTTTGCTGAGCTAATAAAAAATATAATCCACAAATAAAAAAAGCCCTTCATTACAACAGCATACAGAGAAACATTTCCCAATGTTCCAAACAAAGAATCCTGCAACGTCTAAGTTCAAATGTCTATACAAACCATGTAGACACCAAGTATAACTCTAAACAACTGATGAATGATTGTAAACCAGCACGCATTATCTTTCCACAGCCAAATCGTCTTCATCATGGCCAATCACCAAATCAATAGAGCTCTGTGAATGTCGCCCTTGCCCTTCACCCATCTCAAATACCTTCCTGCAACTCCATTAACAGGCTTGCAAATGCCATTTTCACCATAGAATCTCAACATTATGATATACAGATTGTGACTAAATCAGAATGGCCAAATACCGATTGAACTGCAAATTAGCCAGAGCTTTAGCCCTGCGAGTGGCCTTGTCATCCATACAAAACACAGCACCATGGCCCAAATTCCAATCATGCTGCATTTCACATCCCTTTGGAATACAGCCAGGGATCTAGAGCATATAAGGCATGTGTAAGAGCCATATTTCCTGAGACAGAATTGACACAGACCTCACCATGGCCACCACAAAACTACAACTAAGCTGAAGTTCCAAAACAATAGACAACAGACCCACCATAATAATAAGCTGTAGAAGCCAGTGATAGTGGCCCTCTAGTTCCATCTGATTAGTGGAATGCTGGTGGAATATGAAGAATTCCTGGCTGAAGACCTGTGCAGCTATGACATGGAGCATTCCCTCTGCCATATAAATATTTAAAGATCATGTTCTTGATTGTATAATTCTGCATTTAATCCTGCTATGATGAACTATATTTGTCTTGCATCCGTTTCTTGGAGGACAAGGTTTAGTTCGTTTGCCATTATTAGATAGAAACATTTTTCTTGAGTATAATTATGTTCTGTCCTGCAGTTATTCAATATTTTCTTTGACCATTGCTTCTTGCGGATGGTTTTGTTCCTGTTTTACTATCAAATCTGCTCTTTGTGGTAGCTCTATCTTACTACCATTACTTGAACTTCCTCAGATATGATGGTAAGTTTCTTTGGACCAAAAAATCAAGTTTTACTAAACTGACATTCTTTTTAATTTTTCTATGATATGGCTCTCCTGACATTGTTTCTTGTGTCATAGTGTT
>VDFB02038739.1:0-18009 GCA_007258455.2 Sequoia sempervirens
TTTTGGCCTATTGACCTTTTCTTCTAGCGTTGTTTCCTGTCCTTCTTTTGCTTTTTTGTCAGCTACGATTGTAGTTTCTTGCTATTGTCTTGTCATGTTGTTGTTCCATGTCTTGCTCTACTAATTGATAAATATTTCATGATGTAAAAGGGTCAAGGCCCTTTCAAAATCCCTACTTACCTAATCAAAAACATATATTATGAATTTTAAGAGGAAAATAATTAAATGGCTTACAAGATTCAAATGCCCTTTGTGATATTTTCAAATTCAAATGTGTTTCATAAAATAATTTGTACAATATTGTTTGGCTATGTTCTAAGAAATTTTTAGGATGTGGTGTGCAATCTTGATCACCAATTCTTAATTTTAAAATATCTTTTACATAGGGTAATACTCTAGAGTTAGAGTGCCAAAAATTGTTGAATTTCATCCTTTGTGGTATTAGTTAGCTTCTTATGAAATCATGGAAGGCTACCACTAAAATCCCAAGTATCATTTTGGATAGGACTATCTAGTCTTGATCTTATTGTTAGTGATTTTGACAATGTTTTATGATTTAGCTTTAGTTCAAAAAATATTTGCCTCAATACTCGAGACTTTCTTAATTGATTTCTTACTAAAGAGGTTGTTTTTACTCTATGAGAATCTCTCTTATCATTTTACTTACTAGTCTTTAATAGAGGGAGAGAGAGAGAGGGAGGAGGGAGGTAGGGAGAGGTAGGTAGAGAGAGGTAAGGTGAAAGGAATAGAGGGAGAGATAGGTAAAGAGAGTGAGGGGAGATAGATAGAAGTAGACAGGGAAGGGGAGAGAGAGGTAGAGAGGGGAGAAGGTGGGAGGGAGGGAGAGGTAGGTAGAAAGAGAGGTAGGGTGGGAGGGATTGAGGGAAAGTAGGTAGAGAGGGAGAGGGTGAGTGGAGATAGAGAGAAGTAGAGAGGGAAGGTGAGTGGAGAGAGAGAGAGATATGTGTATATTGCTCCTAGCTCTCCTTATTTTATTTATACTTTTATTATAATAAATATGATATTTAAAACCCCCTTACAACAATCCATCAAATAATTTTTTATAATATATTACATTATTTATTTATATAATATATAATATATAATATATATATTATATTAATATTAATATATGTAAGTATATATTAAATATTATATATTAATCTTTTAAATATATATAAATATTTATATTAATATCATAACATATGTTAAATTTCAATCTATAGTCAACCCAAAAAATTCAAGAAATGAATATTTGTTTCTTAACTCTAAAAAATAGATATCCATTTCTTAACTTTAAAAAATGGATATCCGTTCATCTTGGATATCTGTTTTTAACTTTAAAAAATACAATATTTGTTCCTATCAGATATTTTTTTAACTTTAAAAACCATTTATTTGTTTATATTGGATATTTGTTATTAACAGATATCCATTTTTTCTAACATTTTTTTTCCTTGGGATTGCTTTGGGATTTGACTTGGGGATGTCAAACCTGAAAAGTCAACTGCCCCAACATGTTTAGAAAGGTTCCAGTGATTTTTCTCACCCTTCATGTTGATGACTTTTTTTAATCTTAATTTGATGAAACAAAAAGGATTTATTTAGTAAATTGTTAGCATTCTACCTTGGGGTGTTGCCACAATAGTGGTTTACACTTTTTGGGAGATTCTGATTTTTGCTGAAATCACATATTTTTAGAAAATATAATGATATAAGCCTTGAAAAGTTCCATTTAAAGGATTCCAATTGAAGAAGGTTTGATCAAACCACCTTAGACCAAGCCCCCTTGGATAGAACCCTGCTAGTTTTAAACCATACCTATAACAGAGTCTCCTTTACACCTATCAAAATGTTGATAAAAAACCACTTTTGATTTACCTTTTGGGAGATCAAATGAATTCATTTAAATTTTATTTTTTGTATGTATATAGAACTTATTATAAGCTTCCAGAAAAGTATAATTTTAATTAAATTAAATTTGATTATTATATTTATTTTTTATTTCTTGTGAATGTAGGTTTTTCATAGAAAATCAAACCTCTCTCTCGACATGTGAAAAATAGAAGATTATAAAAAAGAAAAAGAAAAAATATGAGTGCAACTGTGATAGTGAAGTCCTTGATCCAAAAAGAAATTGAATTTCATACATACAAAAAAGCTACACGCATACCTGGCCACACATGTTTGAATTGTAATTGGTTTGACTTCAAACTTGATTAAAGAAAAAATATTCAATAAAAATTATCTAACCAAGTGGAAGCACTAGATATCAGAGTTACAAATCAAAATTCAAAAGAATTAGAATTTTATCCTTCATGAAAAAAAGTTATGCGTTATACGGTGAGCGTAACTTTTTTAAAATGTTGTTTTATGAAAAAAACTAGTTTTCAAGAGAGATGGAAAAAGAAGTGCAATTTGATTCCAAAATTTTTGAAAAAAATATTTTTAGAATCTACAAACAAAATTTCACAAACTCTAGTTTGCATCATCTTCAAATTCCTCACGGTTTAGCCACTATAGGTGCCCGAAAGTGAAGATTTAGTTAAAAAAAATTATTTCAGTGTCCAGTTTGGCCAAAAATTGTAAACCACTATTGTGGGATCACCTCCAATATAATATTTATTTTATTTTGAATTTAATAGATGATTATTGTTGATTTTCTACATGTACTATGTGTAAAGTCCTAATTGATAGGTTGATTGAAAAAAATCTATAACTTTTAAATGAATACACATGTTTTGAATTCAAAAGATGAGTCACACTCTATTCTTCACAAACTATAGGTTGAAAAATATAGAATTTCATACATGTTTTACCAAGTTAGGGTGGCCAAACATATAGTTTTTTAATATTTTAAAAATTCCTACTAAAAAAATCATAACTAATTATTTACTTGTAGAAAAATATGTGTCACATCTGGGCTTGTGTCCTCTACTTATATTGAAAGATTTAAAAAAAATTAAAATTCTGCTCATACTTAGGATGGCCAAACAAACACATGCTTTTTATTTTTTTCAAAAATTAATGTAATACTATATTGAAAATTCAAATTTTCACAATTTTTTTTTTCCAAAAAAGCTTAATATCCTACAAACTACATTCAATTTTCTACAAATTCTATTCCTACATATTTTCTAAATTATGTTAATAACCTATTCAATTTTTATGTGAAGTTGCTTAAGTCTATTTTTTTGTATTTTCATTGCCACTTAGAGATATAGTTTGGCCCATCACGATCCTACACATGCCCTCAAATATAAATATCATTTCCATATCATGATTCTTAAAAATAGAAAAAGGGAATCACCTAGGCAGAACCTTTTGTAGAATAGTGGAGCTTCGTATAAAGAAAAATAGGTGTCATACACAAGTTTCCTAATGAACAACACAAATAGTGGGTCTACTGCTAAGGGGGCATAACAATAATGTACATAATTCTAGGAGTAGTGGGATAATATTTAATATTTAATATTTCTTAAATACATTAGAAGCTAAATAGTCATATAGAAGATGGACTAAAGTTCACTTATCCTATTTCAAATATGTATATTTTGAATGAATGAAGATAATCTCTAATTGATTTTTTTTGTTGTTAAAATTTTATGTATTTCAATTGTCAATAGTTTATGCATTTCATCCTAGACTTGACATAAAAGGCAAGGATGCTTGGAAATTTTTCATTCGACATTGTATTTCATATCTAGAGTTTCACTTTGGGCATCCAACTTGTAAAGCCTTTGGGCTTCATAATCTCCTTTCTATGAAGGAAATCATTTAATATAGAACTCATTTGTTATCAAAAAGCATCTATAAGGCTTGGGAATCCACCAAGCTTTAGATTTTGTGGGCTAGAAATGATTTTTATAATGGTCAAGGCATGTTAGTTAGTAGTTTATTTAGTGGTATCCTATTCATTCTTGTCAAGATCAACCTTTGGCTAAAGCCCCTTAGGTTTGAGATTTAAGATTTTATAATTGAGGAATCAATATGTTACCATAAATTCAATAAATTTGCTAATAGTTTCTTAGTTTGGACTCAAATTATAGTTATCTAATCAAGATCATGATACTTACCAAATAGTCATTAATGTCATCCTTCCTCACATGGTTCAAAAATGTTGGGTTAGGGATTTCAATCTATAGTGGAAGGATTGTAAATGGTATCCTGATACACCATTTAATTATTATTAACCTTGTAAAGGATATTTATGGCTTATACCTCATCTTCCCATGGTGACCCAACTAAATCTCTATTTGCACTTGTAGTCCTCTCTAGGCACTTGACATCAGATATTCTAGAATATTTGGTATATTCTTGAGCCCAAGCTTATTCATTTTTCTTGGTGTATTATTTATCAAGGCCTTTCACTTAGATCCCACCCATCTCATCTCAAATTTCTTAATCCCCACTATCCATTTTATGGAAACTTGAAACTCTTAAACACATTTTTTATTTTACACCAAAGACCATGTATTATGGACAAGGATTCATGAATTATTTAAGTTGTTTAGGCTTGACCTATTTCATGGAATATGGTTTTGTTAGGATATTGGCCCTACCTCCTTTTTAAATTAATCCAAATTCGATATGATTTTAGGGTGGAGATTCTTTTTAAAATTTGAAAAGATATATTTTTTGCTATTTTTAGAGGTTGTGTAGTAGATATTATTATTTTCATTTACATTGAGGCTATGATTTACTCCATTATGATTATCTAGATTTAGGTGCAAGGAAAAAAATACACTTTAAGTTGCTCATTTATAGACTTCCTTTGGATCATTGGGGTAATTCCCCTTGAATGGTTTCCAAAGTGGCATCTCCTTTCACCTTTCACCAAGGTCACTACTCTCGATGTGGGTATAGATGTGGATGCAGCCAACATACTAGAAGAGATTGTTGGTCCTAATGACATGGATCTCAACAACCTTCTAGACGAGAAAGGGATTGTGTTTCCCATGCATGGTCTCAACCTTTCCATCCACCATTGGCCTCTTCACATGGGCATGTTGCTCCTAGCTAGTTGGTTTCTAGAAAGTTTCCTAAATTGGATTTGATAAGTTTCTATAGTTCATATTTAGCAGCATTTATATGAAGACTAAGAAGAGGAGGGCACTCTTATTGGTTGGGAATTGATTACTAATAGTTTCATCCTCACTAATGTATAGGCTAAACTAGATGACTGTGATCCCCTTAATGGTGAAGATCTCACCATGTACATTTGGTTTTGTTAGTTCTTGTTGTTTGGGCTTGCCCTACTAGAATTTTTTTTATTATTTTGTTTTGTTTGGATTTGACCCCACTTCAAATTTGAGGGTGTGACCTCTACCACCCACCCCTTTCTATGAATAGTGTATTATTTTTTAAATATATATTTTAAAAATTAATAAAGTCAATATTCATTAAATAAAAGAAATTAATATCAATAGTCAAATCTAATTTAGGGTGGTATTAAAGAGTTGTTCCTTGATTTCACCATCAACTAAGATTCTTTTTTTTTTGAGGTTCAATTAGACCAAGTCCAACCCTTGAAATTTCTTATTTTTAATAACTTAATTGAAAGATAATTTATAATTTAAACATACACTTATTCATACACTTATTCAGCATATATATCTATATCTATATAGTAACTGATGTGAGTGGAGTTGTTTGAACCAGCACAACTTAATTATATGTCTATTCATCTTGTATTAAATGAAAATATATTCTGAAAGCTTTTGTCTGCAAGAAATCTCCACTGTCTGAACCATACAAAGTTGACCAATAATATAATTTATTTAAACATCAAAAGAAATACATAATGCATTCATATGTGCTGTCTATCCATCCATATGAAAATACCATAAGACGAAGCAAGTATAAGAAAGCATCTTACAAACAAAGAAGTAAAGAATGGTGTAAATAGACGTTATTTTCAAACACAGATATCCAGAAGGCCGGCCATTTATTTTGTGGAAAATGGCAGCCATAGATTGAGCATTCCAAGAAGAATATGAAATCCACTAAAAAACACTATCCACTATTTAAGAGGGTTTATCAGTGATTTATGCTTATAATTTTAAATAAATAAAATATGTTGATTGTTCTTTTAATATGAAATTAATTTTTATATGTTTTTATTTAAACATTTTATAAAAGTTTGAAGGCTCAAACAATATCTTATTCATATAAAACCAATTTTTATATATATTTACTTAAACATTATATAAAAGTTTGAAGGCTTAAATAATGAAACCAATTTTTATATATTTTTACTTAAACATTAAATAAAAGTTTGAAGGCTCAATCAATCTCTTATTCAATTGAATTTCAATCTTTTATTCAATTTATTTTGGTTTATAGTGGATTGTATTTTTAGTGAGGTTTATATGCTTTTGTTTTTGTATTAGATGATTTGTACTAGATGATTTGTACAACGAGACTTTTAGTGAAGAATTATATATTTTAGAAATGACAAATAAGCTTTAAGAAAAATATTATAAAATAGTTTTATAATAAAGGTATTGTTTTATTAATTGTTAATATATATTTATTAATATAAACATTAAATAATTAATAGTTGATTTAATAAATTTTTGTTAATGAAAATAACATAATTGTTTGATGTTTAAGAATAGTCTTATTAATAAAAATATATTAGCATTAACAACACAATTTAGTTATCATAAAATCGTAAATTTATTAGTATATTATTGCTAACCATTTTCACCATAAAAATAGTTAAACAAATAATTATAAAATTTATTTGTCAATTCAAAAGTATATTCATTATTAAATGGAGGTCCCACTACACAAACTACCCAATGCCAACACAAAAGCATATAAAGTACACTAAAAACACCATTTAGTGTTATCTATCAATTAAAAGTTAATCGGATAAGATGTTGGTTGGGCCACTAAACTTTGACTATTTGTTTATTTTCTTTCCCATCCAATGAGATTGGAGTGTTAGTAGTTTTGTGGGCTTCAAGAAAATTCACCGCCGGAGTAGTTTTGTGGGCTTTAGGAAAATTCACCTCCAGTAATTCACCTCCAACAATTTATCACCAACAATTCATTGCCCAAACAAATTCATGGGTCATCCCACAATAATGGGTTACACTTTTTGGCCAAACTTGACATTGAAATTAACATTTTCAGAGAAAACTTCACTTTCTAACACTTATAGTAGGTAAATTATTAGGAATTTGAAAATGATGTAAACTAGTGATTTGTGAGATTTTGTGTGTAGATTTTAAATGTATTTAAAAAAAAAAATGAAATTAAATTGTAATTTTTTTGCGTCTCCTTTGATAACTAGTTTTTAATAGTAAACAACATTTTTAAAAAGTGGTGTGTACTTCGGCTCGCATAAATTTTTTCTACAAAGGATAAAATTCTAATTATTTTGAATTTAGGTTGGTAACACAAGTATCTAGTTCTTTCATTTTGTTTCATAGCATTTTGTTGAATATTTTTCTTTTAATTAAGTTTTGAAGTCAAAACATTTATAACTTAGACATAGGTGCACTTCGGCTCGCATAACTTTTTTGGTATGTATTGAAATTCAATTTTTTTTTTTTGTTAGAACGAGGACATCAATACCTAGTGGATATATATTTTTCAATTTTTTTTCCTCAAATTTACTATTTTTCCACAATGATTTTTCATCGAACTTGACGTTCGGTGAAAACCTATGTACGTAAAACTAAAAACTAAAATATAAAAATAAAACAAAATATATTAAATTTATAGTTGTTGGAAAGCACGCTTCGATCACTACAATTATCCAACTTGGTTTATCAAGTTGACTCCATTTGCACCTCCTTCCCAAGCTCGATAGTAAAAAAATGCATAAATTTTGAAATGGTGGAGGGGAAGGTGAAAAAAGGTTCATTAGAACCCCCTTATATGGTGCAAAAGGGGGTTCATTAGAAGGGGAGGGTTCATTAGAAGGGGGGTGGTTCATTCGAACCCCCTTCATTAGAAGGGGTAAACCATTTTAAATTTTTTGATGAGAATTTCTAATTTTTCTTTGTTCGAAAAATTGTAACCCACTATTGTGGGTTTACCCTCATCTCTAGGAAAATTCACCGCCGACAATTTCCTAATTGTATATGCGATGAATTATCCACGGTGGTGAATTTTCCATAGCGATAAATTGTTGGTGGTGAATTTTCCACGACAATGAATTGCTTGTGGTGAATTGTTGGCAATGAGTTTTCCTAGAGCTAATTTTGTGTATGCCAAACATCTTGTTGGCGGTGAATTGCTCGTGGTGAATTTTTCTAGAAATAGTTTTGTGTATGCCAAACATCTTCATTAGCTAAACCATGCTATATTGACCAAAGCCTCTAATTATGTTAAATATTATATAGAACTTAGAATGGTGAAATTTGCATTCCCATGCTAATGACTATTTAATTTTGGATCCATTTTGAGAGAATGTCATTCATACTTGACTACATGGTGACATGTTACATACTTTTGTGTTGAGTTTAGATCATCATTGTCCACGCTCATATACTCTTCCTTATATATATTCCTATGCACTTACCCTTATCCATGATCTATCCAAACTTATTCCCAAATATATACCCCATTTATTGTTCTATATTTTCATGAGTTTATCCCTAATCCCCATTCTCCACATTCTTTTTCTTGGGATCAATCTTGCAAAATGTGGATTTGACTTGAAAATCAAATTTTTAAAATTTAAATTGTCGAATCCTACCTTTTTCTCTTAGCATTGGAACACAAATTGGTAAGAATTTGTGTGATGATTTCTTATGTACTTGTATTTAAAGACCTTTATTTTTTAACATTAATTTACCATTTAATCAAGAAATCATTAAACAATTATTAACATTTACAAAGATCTGTTAGCAATGCCACTTCAATTGGAGTGCTAAAAATGTTGGAAATGAGGTGTCTCAACCTTGCTATTTCCGTAGATTTGATTTATTTTTATTTAAGATTTTCCTACAACTGTTACACATTATCGGTGCTTTGAAAATAGAAATATTAGTTGTCAAAAGATGTCCATGTGATAGTATATCATGGAAGGGTTAATTTTAGAGATATTACATGATAGATTTTATGACATCTTTGAGGGTCAAAAATCAGGGAGAATATTGTGGGTGTGCGAGCCTAATTTTAGACCGAAATCTTGCATTTTTGGGAAATACACCTCATGAGAGGTTTTGCACATGGTTTTGTAAACTACTGGTGGTTTCTTGTATAGACAGAGGTCTATAAATTGAAGGCTTGAGGAGTAGTTTGTGTTGAGTTTGTAGGAACTGTTATGTTGTCGAATTGCTGCCATAATTCTTCTAGAGTTGTTTACTGGTGATACTCTTGTAAAAGACTTACTCTGCAAGTGTATGTAATCTTGTTGTTGGATTTGAAATACATTGAGTAGGTTTTGGAGTGTGGGGTTTTTCACTCGAAAGGGTTTTCCCTACGTATATCTTGTGTTCATTGTTTATTCTCTGTTATGAATGTGTTTCTAGTTTTTCTGTAACTATTAGATCAATTTTAAAGTTTGCATAATATCTCTTCTCAAGATTGGTGTAGGAAATTATTTCCGCTACTCTAATTTCCATACAAAAAATAATCATAATATTACATTAGAATAAACATCTAGATCATTTACATTCTTTTCTGTTATCTATGGATCATTCCATGAATATATGGAATTATTTAAATGCTTTTACCTCTAGGAGAACTTAACTATAGTAATCTGGCAATCTCTCTAGTATATTCTCAAATAATGTCAATCCTTAACTATGGGAACATAGTAAAGATTTGGGTAAACTAAAAAATAGAAGCACACAGTTTGGTACAACATTTAAATTATAACTTCCAAATTAGTTTTATAATGTAGAGGGATTTTGCAAGCATGAAATCAATTGACGTGCATAAAATTGAAAGACAAATTGTGCTTCAAGGTCATCAATTTTCCAAACTAAGGTGAATGAACTCTATAAATCATCATATTTCACTTTACCTTTTTGGTTGTAGAGATAAGTATTATATTTTTTCACATTAAATTTATGAAATTTGTAGCATTCAATTTATATATTCTTTAAGTACCACCAATCCTTAATGATTGTCATGTAATAGAAATATGAATGGAAGTGGACAATTTGGTGGATCATTTTTTGTAGCCTCCAAATCAAGTTTACATAATGCAAAATTATTTTGAAAGCATGAAATCAACCCACAAAAAATTTTAGGTGCACAAAATTTTCTAGACTGAGGTGGATAAATTTTGTAAGTTATCATTTTTCACTTTACCTTTTAAGTTTTAGAGCTAAATACAATATTTCAATATTTCAAGCCACATTTAATTTCCTAAATTCCTAATGGTCATTTACTAACTTAAGTTTACTTCTACTAAATTAATTACAATTATTTAATTAGCCTAAATTAAACTTGCAAACAAATGTATTTTTCCCATTCGAAATTTCTGATGAAATCATCTAATCTTACATTCACTAGCATTTGAATTTTGGGTTTGATAGGTCATTTATGATTGTATTATCATTCTAGAGTTTTATGTTCCTACCTAATACAATTTCATGATTATATATCCTCACACATTTTATGCCTTACTTTATGAGCTCCATTTTTACCCATCCTATCCACCCTTTTTTTAATCTCATTATGATTTTATTTTTAGACTTGTTATAGATTGTTTTTTCTAAAATTTTAATCTAAATTTGACTTATATGGTGCTTTATTTTTAGACTTTCTATATGGATTTTTTTTGATTGAGTGATAATTATAGGGTCAATCATAAATTAGGTATAGTTATAATCAACAGACATGGATGACTGAAATTTGTTCTATTCTTTTTTAATGTTTGATGATTCTCAATTGATATTTAGAAATACTTTGGAAGAGCTATTGTTGTATTGTAAGGAGATGTGCTCTCTTAGGTCAAATCCCAAAAATATTTCTACAATATATTGAAGATAAAAGGTAAGCACCCTAGAGTAATGTATATAGATTTGTTACTCATTTTAGTACATTAAATCCAAATGTTTTTTATTGATTGCTCTTATTAAACACATGTATTTTGGATGATGAAATAAATGCTAATGAATCCTTTTAAATAGTAGCACATAGCATCATTTTTTTGCAAAAAAATGTTCTTAGTTGGCTTAAGGTGACAAAATAAAGGGTGGTAGTCGACTAGAATTTAAATTTAAAATTTTGGAAGGCAAGTGTTAAGTTTGTGACTAGGGTTAAACCCGTGACCTTCTAAATGGCCTTGAATAGGTAAGCAATCAAATGTAAGTGGATAATGGCTATGATGAGGTAGTTAAATGGATAATTGTAACAAATATGCGGATTTAGATGAATGTATCAAAATATTGATTAAGAATAACATGAAGATTAAGCATAAAAATATATGTGTGTATAAAATAGTAAAGGTTAAGGAAATAAACTCAACAATATTATACTATTTGTCAATTTATACGTGTCAAAATATTTTATTAAAATAAATACAAAATTAAATAAGTTCAACAATATAGATACACAAATTTCACCATTACATTTCATTAAATAAAAATACAATATATTAAAATTAAAAATTTATATATTTTTCTTAAACATTATTTTTATAATTCATAAAATACCTTTCATATATATTACATGTTATTTATTCTTTATTGTGGCTGCACGCATGGATTTTTTTCAATGTAACCCATTGATGTGAATGGAGTTGTTTGAACCAACACATCTTAATTATATGTCTATTTGTGTTAGGATTATGTGAAAATGGATTCTGAAACTTTGTATGCAAAACATCTCCACTGCCAGAATTATGACAGGTTGACCAACAATATATATATTTATTTAAAGATCAAAATATACTGTCTATTCATCCATATGAAAGCATTAGAAGCCCAGACAAGATTTCTAAAGTATTCCACCGACAAAAAGGTAAAGGTGATGTAAATAGAAGTTATTTATAAACACAGAATTCAAAAGAGAAAACACCAAGAGCTTAATCCATCTGCATCACTATCCTGGGTCACCCCACATTGTTCCACGCCTGTCTGTTTCTTTATTGTTTATGATCAGCTTCCATCTCAAAACCCAACAAAGATGACAGAAGTTCTTTACCCATTCTCTTTTACAGACAAAAAGTAAAGAAAGGTGACAGAGACCAGTTTTAATTGCAGAGATCCATGTTACACTGGAGTTCATTATAAAGCAGAAGAGAGGTAAATAAGACCACCACACAAACCAGTCCAAACAGAGAAAACAACTGTAGTCAATATCAGTGCATCACTATCTTTGCCGACCTCTCATTCTGCATCGTTCTTTTGTTCGTTTTATTGTTTTTTACAATTGTCATCAATTCAATTTTCTTTAAGGCTGTCAACAACTGAAAATAACACCTTGATAGAGATAATAGTAGACAAACAACCCATGACCTGATAAGAAATGGAGGGCCAACCATCCCTGATGCTCTGACACCAAAACCCTAATGTATACAACAAGAATATGAAATCGACTGAAAGCACTACCCACCATGCAGAAAGATTTATCAAGTTGTCTGGTTAACTGGTCATATTTTTAACTATTCAATTAATGTTTAGCTAGTGTCATTTGGATAGGGGAGAGGGTCCAGTAGTTGTACACCCTAACTTCGAGCTTCTAATTATCCTACGTCGAAATTTCAAATCACTCCCAATTTTTTACGGCAGCTTACTTGGCAAGTTCTCTGCTTATAACTAAGGTTTCAGGGCCACATCATCAAATATGATGCCACATCAGCATGTTCAGCATGTTTTTTGTCAAGGTGTCCAAAAAGGCCCCAAAAAATAGTGAGACCAATACTCGTGCATTACATCATGAGTAGTTGAGCGCTGATGTGGTATCACATGATTGGTTGCTTTTTAGATCAAAAGTATACATTTTGTTTAATTATGGGTAGTCAAATCACAACTATTGGACATTATATAAACAACTATTGGGCATTATAATCATGATTGAGTGCGCGACTATTGGACCCCGTACGACGATTGGGCCCTCTCCCCTAATTTATTTATTATTAATAGAAAAGTGTTTTTGAATTAAGTTATGTAGAATTTTATTTCATCTACCTATTTAAAAGAAAAAGTAAATCAAATATTTTGTGGTTAAGTTTTTTTGATTTTAATAATAGAATGTTTTTAAAATTATTTTTTATTTTCTATGAAGATTTTGATTAGATTTAATTAGAAAATAATAAGTGATTGGATATAGTTAAAAGTTAAGTGTAGTACTTTTATAATTAAAGTAATTGGTTATAAAATTTATTGGTTTCTCAAGTCAATTTTATAATTTTTGTGGAGTTTTATTGGTCTAAACTTGTTTCAAGTTTATTTGGAAAAATACAATCATTGCTATCTTGGTAATATTATTAACATAAGAAATATTAAATTTGTGCCCAAGTCTAGTGAATATTTGGTAGTGAATCATGCTATTGAATATTTTTTACAAAATTATTATCAAAGCCATTGCACTTCATCTATGACACTTGTTTCTTCCTATCATGCATCATGATAAAATAGGGTTCATCAAGAGCAAATACATTTTGGAAAATATTATTGATGTTTGGGGAGGTATGAGTGGGCTCTTTGTTCTCAGTACTACAAGCTATTTTAATAAAAAAATAAGTTCACTATTTAGACTACATAGAATGGTCATTCATTATTGTCATGCTGCAAGTATTGGGATTTAGTTCTAAATTCTCACATATGTTCAAATGTTGTTTGTAGATGATTCTACTTGTCTTATCATTAATGGTAACATTCTTACTCTTTTGTGCTATTTAGTTCTATTCAACAAAGTTGTCTAGTTGCTCCTACTCATTATGTGCTAATTGTGGAAGACTTTGGCTACTTGATTGATAATATTGTTTCTTTAGACCATATCAAAGGTATTTCCTTTCCTAATACCACTCAATAGCTTGTTAATGATCATTTTTTCTTGATTACTTTCTTACTCTTTTGAGAAAAGGATAATGGCAAATAGGTTTTGTACAATATCTTGGTACCTTTTTTAGCTTTAGGATCTATCATACATTGGTAGAAAACCCAATGCTACCATTATTAATTCTTGCCTAAGCCTCCATAGGTCAATACCTTTGGCTAGAAATGGATTGATCATGGTGAGACAATTAGGTTTCTTAGAATTCCTTTTGATTTTAATATTATTCTCTTTGACAACTAGTTATATTTGTATTGAAAATAAATTATAGTATCTTATAGCCAAACCCCTTTCTCTCATTGAGAAATTTCAAACCTATGTTAAGTTTCTATTACCACACATATTTAATATTCTTTTTGTTGGGCTCCTTCTAAGGCCTTCTACAAAAACTCGAAATGTTTTTAGATTGATTGCTCTTTAAGGACTTGTGGATTATAGATGATGACACAAATGCTAATGAATCCCTTTAAATATTTACCCATGCCATCAATTTTTACAATAAGTGTACTAAGTCGTCTCAAGGTGAGATTTAATAATGGGTGGTAGTTGACTAGAATTTTAATTTTAACTTTGGAAAGGAAAAGGTCAAGTTTATGACCACAAGGTCAAACCCATGACCCTAGAAATGACCCTAGATAAGTAAGCAGTTAGATCCAAGTGGATAACAAATTTAAAGGGATAATTATATGGATAAGTGTAACAAATGTAAGAATTGGGTTAATGTATCAAATAATGTTCATTTAATAATAGAGTGAGAGATAAATGTATGGAATATATATGTGTGTATAAGGGTAGGTAAAGGCTAAGGGAATGGTACACAATAATACACTATTTATTGCTATGTATATGTATACAAATATAAATAGGTATGGGTATAGAAATTTCACCATCACACTTCATTAGGTGTAAATACAATGTGTTTGATGTTTTAATTTTTTTTTATGTATATACCCCTATCAAACATTATGTTTATAATGATTATTATTCATAAAATACCTTCCATATATTTTACATGTTATTTATTATGAGTGCACTAATATATAACCTTTTTTTAATGAACTAATTAGCTCATTAGCTATATTTGTGTGAGATTTCATCCAAAAAGTTACTTTATGCCAATAAACTTGTTTCCCACAAGAATGCATCTTTAAATAATGGTAAATAATTTTAAACCTACCAAGAAATAATTTACAAAACCACTGAAATTTAAATATCCCCTCAACCAAATAGAGAAGGATCCTTTATTAATAAAAAATCTAAATTTGTAATTGGAACAAATGAGTACCTCCTCTTCCACTACCTTGACTTTAGTTAAAATAACATTGAAGCAAGCTCTCCTTGAAAGTTTAACAACTTGTTGAAGCATATTCTTCTTCAACCTAGTCTTAAAGGCCTCTATGTGGAGTGTGGCTAGATTTTTCTTTTTTTGTGTTTGACTTGACCTCACTACACACTCAAACAAAAATTGTGTTATGTGGTGTGCCAATAAATCTTTTTTATTTATAATAAAAGACCATAGCTGATTTTAGATCCTTGTTATAATTTGTATGTATTCACATGGTTGAAACTCTCCATCCATGTGTTTCTTTCAACAAGGATATTCATCATTTCCAACTTCTTGCTAGGGTTTACTTCACCATCAAGATGATAAATGTCCTATTGGATTGTTTCCTTCTTTAACCCATATCTAACTGTTCCTTTGGTAGCTATGTCTATTGTATGCAAGGAAATAGAAAAAATAAACAAGCATGGAAAATAAAATTTAAAACATAATTATTGTATGGACGAGTTAACCTCCATTTTGAATTACATGGCTATGCTCAATATTGAAATGATATATGGGTAATCATTACATTGCTCATTGGAAAATTACAAATGCAGAAATTAAAAATATTCTCTTACAACAAGAATCAACTTTATTTGATTATTATGTTACTAACTATGATGGTGATTCCATTTATAGGAAATCTACACAAATTGTCTCAAAATAAATGATGCAGGTGCTCTTATATGGATGGTGTATGTTACCGAATGAACTAGCCTTTATTAAAATATCAAAATAACAACTCCATAGCCCTATTCATAAAGGCCACTATTGCCAATAGCTCAAGAAATATCACATTTTCATTTGTGAATTTCTTTTGAATTGTTATTGAGGTATAGCTCCCTTAGGATTATTACTATATTTTGTAAAGTTTGCTTTTAACTAGAAAGCAGTGAAAGGAAAACAAACACTAACTGATAAATATGGAATTAGCACAATGAACTAAAATAAACCATTAATGCCTAAGCACAAATAATCGAAACAATAACATCAAATGAATATAACATTTGCTAAGGAGTTGACCTTAATCACAAATAAATGAATACAATGTCAAGAAATCGTCCCATACAAAGAATGAATCTAAGTTATTGTTAACTGAAAGACTTATTCAATAAAAAAACATATCCATCATTCCAAATTCAAAAATTCACAATAATCTGTAATTACAAAAATATTTCTAAAATTGTTCCCTTTTCCCTTGTTACATCACAATGCATATCAAAGAAATTTGAACCCTTCATGAGTCGTTTGAATTAAGTTTTATAGAAGAACCCCAATCTTGGATCTTGGCAGTTAAAGTAACAGACACTGGGTCGAGTAGGAGTTTCTTGCTAGGGTGATCCCACAATAGTGGTTTACAATTTTTGGCCAAACTGGACACTGATATTTTTTTTTAACACAATCTCCACATTCGGGCACCTATAGTGATTAAACCATAAGGAATTTGAAGATGATGCAAACTACAGTCTTGTCATATTTTGTCTGTAGATTCTAAAAATATTTTTTTTCAATTTTTTTGGAATCAGATTGCACTTCTTTTTCCATCTCCCAAGAAAATTGGTTTTTTTCAAAAAACAACATTTTTAAAAAGTGGTGCACACCGTATAACACATAACTTTTTTTCCTTCAAAGATAAAATTCCAATTCTTTCAAATTTAGATTTCTAACTCTGATATCTAGTGCTTCCACTTGGTTAGATAGTTTTTTATTGAATATTTTTTCTTTAATCAAGTTTCAAAGTCAAATCAATTACAATTCAGACATAACACGACGCATAGCATAACTTTTACTGTATGTATCAAAATTCTTTTTTTTTTTTTTGTTGGATCAAGGACTCCAATATCTGGTGAACTCATATTTTTTAAATTTTTTTGATAATCTTCTATTTTTCCACTTGTGCAGAACAGAGAGTTTTGTTTTCAGTGAAAAACCTATATTTAATAAAACTTAAAAAATAGATAGATAATATAATCAAAACATACTAAAATTATATTCGTTGGATAACTCATTTTGAGGGGAACCCGATACTAGTTGGGTTTTTGAGATCTCCTCCATTTTCATTCTCAAATCAAGCTTCGAAGTGCAAAATTTTTAGCAATTCTGGTGCCTTAGGAAGCCAGGATGAAAAAACATGGGTTCAGCTGAACAAATGTTCGGTTGAAGAAAATAGAAATGTTCGGTCGAACAAGGGTTCGACCGAACCCACCACACATGAAATAGAAAAATGGTTTTAAATGGGTTCGACTGAACATTCTAAATATGTTCGGGCGAACACCTTATTTTTAATATTAATATAGATATTATTTATATTCTTTTTAAATGATAACTTAAGAGAAAGATATGGAGGGAGTGGGGGTAGGCGGGAAGGCTTAAATTTGATGGCCATATGACCGTATTTAAAGATTTTTTCCATAGAATACAATCAAAATTTTAAGAAGATTGTAAAAGGAGATATTTTGGATAAACTGTCAAAATTTATATAGAATTATAATGATATATATGTTTGATTTATATATAATTTTACATACACTAAGGTATATCATAATGTTTTAAGGGCACCCTTGAATAGATAACCATAATTAAAAAATTTGTTGACAGGTAAATTCGACCATCAAATTTAATCCTTGGTAGGAGGGAGATACTTCAAAGAGAGAGGGGGGCGAGTGGGAGAGAGATAAAGGGTAAGGGGTCCTAGGGTTTAAGGGTTAAGG
>VDFB02038740.1:0-12889 GCA_007258455.2 Sequoia sempervirens
TGTATTTCTAATCCTAGTCGAATGTAATCTCTACAAGACTTAGGAAATTTGGGCATTGGAGTATTTGTAATCACTTGATATATGAGCCAAAAAGTAGTTTACAAAATAATTATAATTCTTCAAGTGTCATGCATCCTTATCTTAGTGGTCCAATCATATACTGAAGCCATTGTTTTTCCTTAGTATTCATATAGGGTTGAATCTAAAACTTGTTGGCCAAAAAAATTCTACTAAATTTGAATAGAAATAAATAACACAAGTAGGTTGTGAACCTAAATGTCTTAATGGAACCTCTTTTAATCATTAAAAATTATTTCTACATGGATTGTACAATATGATCAAGAAAGTTATATTTGATAGGTGGAGTAGTATAATAGATATTATATATCACTTCAAGGAGGCTTGCAACCACTTCCCAATCACTATCTAGTTCGAGACAAAATACAAGCATGGAAATAGTATCCCAAATCCATGGTTTAAAAATATTCAATTTATAAGGAGGCTTATGATTATCTTTGAATAAGTTACTATTCACTACTATTTTATTTAGAAAAGAATTTTGGACCCTTGATCGACTACTTTATAATTAATATCATGGTTTTCTAGGTCAATGTGGACGTTTCCAAAATCTTTGATTGTAAACCCAACACATTTCCAAAATCTTTTGCAGTAATGGGTAACATTTCTTCTTTGCTATCTTTATTAATAATTTTTTTTTTTAATCATCATAATTGAGAACATAGACCATGATAAATTTTGGGCAAGGGAAATCTCATGTAACATCATGCATCCCAATATAACTACCCATGGTGTAGTGACTATTAATTAGTATTGTTTTACTATTGGTAGTTTTCATTTGCATTGCAACCTTATTCTAACATGATAGTATAAGTTCTGAGCTAAGCCTACCATAGATTACAAGATCATAAATATCATGTTATTCATCTGTGAAACGTAGGGTTTTAAGCAGTCCAACATAATCTATTTTTTATTTGATTTTTCTTTTCCTTTCCCAATAGTTGGTTTGGTAGTGGTGGTAGACATGCTTGTACAGTGTGAATTCTCAAATTCTCAACCCTAAAGCCCAAGATTGAAAAATTTAGAAATGATGAAACATAGGATTTATGTCTTTCACTTACCTAAAATTTAATTCTTGAAAAGATGAATATAGAGACACTGGCAGGCGCAAACTGGTTGTGTTGGATCCCAGAATCTCCTTGGTGTATTACAATGTGATATCTCCTTGTGTCCTGACCCTATCACTTAAAAATAAAATCACTTAGTAGTAGAAATTTCACTTCTTATTTTTTATTTTTCTTTAATATTAAAGTGAATGAAACATGTCACCTCTAGACTACGCAATTAGTATATTATAATTTTATACTGGCATTTCAAACTAAATTCGACAATTGTCCTATATTTCTACAACTTCAATTAATTGATCACTTTCGGCAAGAGGTAGCATCATTCTAATATTTCATCTCAAACAAGTTCTCAACCATTGATATTTTCAAATCTAAAGGTTCTAGGGTGATTCCTAAGGTTTGAGTTCGTAAGTCTAACACTCTATGTATTTCATTCTAGAATTCAACTATAGCCATCCATCAAACGTTCATCGAATGCTCAAGTAATTTAATACATTTTTTCTAATTTTATAAAGCATAATATTATGTCATATCAATATGAAATAAAAATATTAATTATAAAATATTGCATAGTTAACAAAAACATGCAATTAACTACTTACATAAATTTAATTGGTAAGCGGTAATGGGGGGCCGGTTGGGAAAAAAAAAAAGGCTATGAGTAAGAAAATTAAGTGATTAAAATACTAGAGCAGGTAGTCAACAAGAAAACATAAATTTAATCCATTACTTTAACAAAAGCTATATGAGAAACATTCATTTGCACAGTAGGGCAACAATGACCACAACGATCCTTGGTCAATTTTATTTATAAGAGCAGTGTTGGTTTATTTTTAATTCCCAAATAATTCTTGAAACTATCTATATAATTTTTGAGTTCTTATGCTCAAATGTCAAGGAGTTAGCAAACGAACAAGAGATTGATTAAAATTTTTTATGCTCTACACTTCAGGTTCTTTCTGCAAGACCTAGGAAGGTGATCCTTAATAATTATCAAAGTGGATTTACACTTTATACTTGAATATTTTTTAAATAGAAACATTCTCATAAAATATAATAAAAATTATAAATATATCAGACCTAATTGGCAAGATTATTGGTGAATATTTCTTTAGTCTTCACTGGCTTTGAGAACATGAAATAAACTTAAGAAATAAATTACAACACATGTGATTTATGGGTTTGAAATATATTGATCATGGATGTATAACTAGTATTCATACTTAGATTGGTACCTTAAACATGGGTTACAAAATTAAAAATAAAATCACTTAACCTTTGAACAAAAAAAAACCAAATTCTATGAAAGCATTGCCTTACAATGATATTCTTTTAAAATTTACAACCAATTCAGATATAGCAATTTTAATTTATTACTTGAATAGAATCCATATAGGAAATATTAATTTGCATTCAAAACAATGATGAACATAAATGGTCCTTGATAAATTTTCATTCATAATAGTAATGGCCTAAACTATGTATCCCATTTTTACAAAGGATTGGCAAAAGACATGAAAGCCATACAAGAGCATCTCAAAGAAGGAGAAAAGGAAGGATGGTTTTTGAAGGCTATTGAAGTAGTTCAAAGGATTAAATCCAAGTGCCAAAATTTGCCTTCTCTCCAAATCCTAGCTCCAAATTTACCATTATTTTTATATATTGATGCTTCTGATACAACATGGTCTGCTATGCTCATACATGAAGAAGAAGATGGGAAAAGGCGTATCTGCGGCTACAGATCCAACACTTTCACTAACACTGAAAGAAGATACCATATTTTTGAAAAATAAATACTGGCTGTAAAGAAAGGCATGGAGAAATTCAAAATATTCCTCAAGCCAATCAAATTTATAGTTCGCACAGATAGTCAAGCAACGAGAAGTTTCTTAAAAAAGAAGCCCAATAAAGACATTGCCCAGGGAAGAGTAGCAAGATGGTATTTTTAATTCCTTAGTTATAACTTTGATATAGAATGGATAAAAGGTGAAAATAATCCATTAGCAGATGCCTTAACCAGAGAACTTGCAGGATCAATTTATACTAGTCTTGTTTTCAGAAACCCTGCATTCTACAAGTCGGATGGAAATCCAATGTTTGTCCATGAAGATGATGAAAGAACAAGAGAGATCAAATATGAAAGAATAATTCTATTCTACCAAAGGATGCAAATGATAGCAATTTTTCTATCAATTATGTCAATCAATGTCAATATTGATTTACACATGAGACCACCTAGTTATATAGCCAAGGTGATACATAAGATTAAACAAGATTATGACTAGTGTCTTAATCCTATGTCATGAATTTTTTTATCATAACTACCTAGGACACAAGTATTAAAATTAAAAAGGTAAGATAATATCTAATGACAACTAACACCTTCTAGAAATATTTCCTCCTAGGACCTAAGTAAACTTAACATATAAATATGACCTACTAATGACTAGATAGGTAAAACACCTATTTACACCAACACCCCCCCTTAAGTGCAACTTAGGAAGTAGATGATTATTATGCAAATGACACAAGGATGGGTCCCAACTATGGGGCCATGTTACTTATGTACAAATACAAATGCAATCTCTCACAAATGGAGAAATCGAGAAAACCCAATGAGACAAAACTCCTCTTCAAAAGAGAGATGACAATACAAAATAATCTTAATGATGAATGAGAAGGAAAAAACGCCATACTAGGAAAAAACCTCCCCATAAGAGAGAAGAAAAAGAGAGACCATGTAACTCCCCTCAATATCAAGTCTCTTGCAATGATGGTAGAAGCTCAACATAGAATGTTAAAGATGATCCAATAGTGCCAAACAACGTTCCTCCCCTTAGGAAGAAACAAAACCAAGATGGTATGCATGATGTCTTCCCATTCCTAAAAGGAAGATTTAGGAAGAAGGATGATGTGTGATGTCTCTGAAGAATGCTCAATTGTCTCCATGTCCATGCTGAAAGATGTCACACTCCAAATAGGCGTTCTAGGCCACACTGCCAAAGAAGACAATCCAAAACCTCCTAGAAACAATTGTAGAACATAATACAAAGACAAGGATACCTCCTTTAAAGACAAAAATCCTCCTCCAAATTCTTTCCAAAATAATCCACACTCACATAAAACTATAAAGTGATCATGTAGAGAATGAACAAGAGGGTCATAGTGTTCCCTCACAACAATTGAAGAAGAATCATCTTCATCAAAGAGAAGATGAATGCAATCAATGATGTCTCCCAAATTTGAAATATGGCTCACAAAACAAACTAGCAACATTTATCAAGTACTCATCCTAGGTAGCCATCTTTGGAATGTTAGAATTGTGAAAAAAATGAGCCACAAGATCAAACAATGAACAAAGACACCTTCCACACAAGAGATGTGCAAACAATATGTGCAATATTACTCAATAAGAAAAAGCTACAAAATGGAAGAGACTATCAAAAAGATATGAAATATTGAGTGCTATATAGGAGAAAAACCCTAAAAGCATAAAATAACTCCTAAGTTTAGCTTAAGTGAATGAGAATAAATTAGAATAATAATTAATTAAATAGTAATTAATTATTAGCTAATGCATGATTACTCTAACATGGAAGATGATGAATGGCTTGCTACACTAAATCATAATGAGCTCCATAGAACTGTGAAATTTTGAAAATTTAACAGTCAATTGCATTCATGAGTTTCCAAAATAAGTCCTCATCATAAGCATAAAATTCCCTCCTCATAACGTCTTGCTCATATTTTTTCATATGATCCATTTGAATCCATCTAGTCCTTGATATTTCATTGTATTACCCATATCGGCAAGACAGAGTGAAGGTCTCCCCGATCCATTTGGCATTGTTACTAATGTATGTCTTTGTAGCCTATTGGCAGGACACAATTATTATCTCGGCGATAGAAAGGTCATATCGGCAAGAGAGTTGTTATCGGAATGAGTCATAACGAACTCATATATGTCTCACTGACTAGCACATGGAGTGATGTATCAGCCAAACAAAATATTATCGGAATGATGTCTTACCGAAGGCATCGGGTCTTGCCGATAAGGCGCAAAGGGATTCCATCAGAAAGCTATTGGGAGGAAGTCACATAGTCTCGCCAACTCAAATGTCACACCGATAGAGATATGCATCGGTGAAAGAAGAGGTCATCGGCGTGAGTTCCGCCGAATGTGAAAGTTACACCGATGAAGTACTTCGGAGAGAGTCTCACTGAATGGAACATATTGGAGAAAAAGGTTCGGAAAGACAATTGACATCGGTATGAGTCTTTTCGAGTTTTCAAAGTCACGCCGAGGTGTGGTTTCATTGGCGAAAGTGTGATTATGTCTCAGCGACCAGAAAGTTACCATGGGGTGTATATCGATAAGACACGATGTAATCTATGAGATGTTTCCCCAACTTGGAATTGTCACAGCGACACATAAAACCAAAGCGATACCTCTCAGTGAGACTTGAAGGTTTTGGGGAGACTACAGGACATCTTGACGAAAGGTTTAATGAACATTGCAAAAAGATATCGCCCTAGATTTGAAAATTTCTCACCGACAAGACATTTGATGCGACGGTGTATGTTTCAAATAAGTCTTCATTTGTGCTTCAGCTAACACATTAATGGTGTGATGGGATATAACAGGGAAAATTCAATCAAATGCATTAGTGTTGAATTGATAGCAGAAGAATCAGCAGGGCGAATGGAGAACCAAGACATCTTTCAGCCTGAGGAGCTCGAGCAGGATACTGTAAGTGATTGCATCTTAGCTTTCCAAACTTTAACTTTTGTAATTTTGAAGAATGGAGTCCCCTAGCTCTGGAAAGGTTAAAAGTAGAAAACTTGATGAGAGCAGTCAAACAAAGGGGAAGAAATAGAAAACCGAAGTGGAACATGAGGGCATAGAACGAAGACTGAATTAGGATGTCATTGACCAATTGCCTGGGCTCTAAAGCCGTGTAAGATCTCGCGACAACTTAGGGCGTAACTTGACAAACTAGGATAATAAATGCAAGTTTATTGAGACGCTTGGACTTTCAAATAAGGGATATGAATTCGTTCAATTTCCATTACTATAGAAGAAACCATTTTGAACCAGCTTTGAAATCCATGGAAGCCGAATGTAGGAAAAACTAGTGTGCCCTAATGTATTTGTAAATGTAGAGTTAATAAAATTGCTAGCTGATCACTATGACCCAAAGCATAAAGCTATATGTGACCCATCCGGAAAGCCACAAATATATCTGTCAAAAGAGGCAATTGGGCAGGTTTTCAATTTGGAAGGGTTCTGCAATGAGGAGATCATATATGAAGATTTGGAGAAGGAATTCTCGAGAATGGATACAATTTATAAGGGTTGGAGGCTGCCAATTCACAGAGTTAAATAGGGCAGCAAACCAGTTCCTCTATAGGATAGTGAGGGTCCCCCTTATCATGTGGATTTGTTTGAACCCTATATGAAATACACCTACTTCTCAGTCTGTCAATTATTGGGAATGGATGCCCTAGAATATATGTCAATTGTGCCAATGATTATCACAACAGACATCCAGTATCACAATTCTAGGCCATTTGACTATGCCTCGTACATTTTTAAGGGGCTTGATTCAGGGTTGATGGCTATCAAAGGCGGATCATCTACCTTTCATCTCAGGAATTATTCATTGTTGATGCATCTAGTACTCTATTTTGGACAAGAGTTGGGAGTATGGCCTCCAAAGATGAGGATTTCTCAGTTTAATAAAGATGGTGAAACATTACCAGTTCAACTATGGACTACTGTTTGGGATAGTAGGTTTGTCAATGCTAGTTTCATTCATTTTGAAGAATATTTTGTGAAAACATTGTATAGATTGTATAGACATCCTTGTAATTATTCATTATCCATGAAAGAAATTTCTTTGGCCAAAGATTTCAATGGGCCAATTGACTGGGCACTGGGAAGATTGGTATTGCTTGGAGGAGTTACCATGACGCAGAAGCTTCATGGGTTTGAGGATGCCTCCTTTATTTTACCAAAAAATGGTTCCACTGCACTGCATATCTGGAGATTATCGCATGATGATCGGGCTCAAGTAGTAAATGAATTTTAGCTCTTTTGGGAAGCAAGCCTTTATGCCTAGTACATTGTGCTTTGGTGATTTCACTGTGTTGGCCAAGGAAGGATACAATTTGATTCTTGATAAATTGTTGCATTATAACATGAAGAGAGGACATGAAGAGAGGACCACTCAGAAAAAACTTTGATCCAGAGGGATATATAAATTCTGTTATAGTGAAGATAAAATTTGGAGGGTATTAGCATGTGCCCTATCCCTTTGATGATATGATCCAGAACTTCAATGGAAAAGATGCAGAGATAGTGGTTGAAAGGTATAATCAAGGATTGCAGGATGCAGAGTTGTTGTCCTCTGGAGAAGAAGCATCCAAGGATGATATGCCATAGAGTCAACCAAGTAAAGTATCCAAGTTGAGGACTCAGCATTATATTTTCCTAACTAGAGAGTTGAGTATTGAAGAGAGTGAAGAAGCAGATGCAAGAGATATTGAATATAGATCATTTGTATCTGATGATGAATTTGTTAATTCCCCATAATTCAAAGCATTTTTGTATAAACATAAGGGAAAATAAGTAAGGGAAAAGGTTGATAATGTTACTGCACGAAATGAGGAGCAATTGCTGAGTGAATTAAGAAGGTGTGTAGATGAAGAGATGATAGGTATGACCCCCGAAAAGGGGAGGAAAATTTTGGAAAATGCTGGTGTCATGATCTTTCATGGGTTGGATCTCAATTCTGCACTTGTCTTTGATAGTTTCTTGAAGGACAGTAATGCTACACACAAGCTTGAAAAAGAAAAGGTAACAGAGGTGTATGTTAGATCCAAATACAATAATGATGAAGGATCATTGATGATTTGGGCCTTGTACCCACCCCATAGGAAGTCAGTAGTTATTGACACAGAAAAGGCATTTGAACATGTCATGAATCTAAAGGTTGGAAAGGTTGATCCTATGGCTACTGCAGAAAATGGAGTTAATATTGCAAAACTGAACAAAGCACAAATTTAGATGTTGATAAAAGAAAGGGAAATGTATAAGCTAAATAATGAAAGGATGTTGAGAGAAAATGAAAGATTAAAGGATTTAGTAGGTGTTACTATGAAGACACCCAGGATGCTTACTCAAGGCGAAAGTTCTCATTCAAAGGATCATTGGGAGGGATCAAGTACTTACTCCCAAGGAAAACATGATGCACTTGTGGCAATAATCAAGAAGAGGCAGGATGGTTTAACATCTTGGTTGAGTAAGCTCTAGGGAAATTATTCCCATACAATTGTTGCATTGAAAGAGCATGAAAGGATGAATGAACGAATTATGGAGAAGTTTTAGGAAGTGAGCCAGAGAGATGCTGCTAATAGTGTAGCAATTGAAAATGCTAATCATTTTATAAATAGGCATCAAAACTTCCATGATGAATTGCAAGGAGATGCATAGGGATTGATAGAGGCTGCTATGAAAACATCGACTACACTCTCTAATGATAGAGGAAAATTAAAAGAAGCTGCCAAATGGAAAAGTGAGGAGTAAAGGTAGATCTTGCCTTGAGAAATTCTGATCAAGTGTCACGTGGTGGAATCCTTTGTTGTGGTAGGATTGTTGTCTCTTTGTAACAAGTATTCTTAGTCTTCTTTGTATCTCTATGGTAGTGGCATGGTTGTATACTGTTGGACATTGGTCAGCTTGTTTAGGATAATTGAGTCCGCTTGTTTGGTGTTAGTGAGCCTTATCTGAAGCAGCGAGCCTTATTTCAGGCAGTGAGCCTTTTTGTAATCAATTTTGATATTCCCTATAGTGTGAGTTAATCCTCACTGTGGTTTTTCCCTCATTGGGTTTTCCATGTAAATCTGGTGTTATTGTGTTTATGTGTTGGATTTGAATTTCTGCATTGGCATTTGATGATTAATCATTTAAGCATTTTTAAGCATTAGTTCTGGTGATTGAATTAAAGGTTAAAATATGTGACAACTAATTTACCCCCCCTCTTAGTTGTCCTATTCAACAATTGGTATCAAAGCATGGTTCCTTGGTGAAGAGATTAACCACTTGAGAAAGGTTAGGGATGGCTAGCAAAATGATCTTTGATTATCTAAGGTTTGATATAACTAATTATGGTATCTAGAAAGTATTGATGGAAGAATATATAGAGTATTGCAGATATGATATGGAGAAAGCTTACAAGAATCCTTACACTCCCCCTGCTAATGGTCTAAGTACACCTGAAGGGATCAGAGCACATGAATCAAACAATAAGGTGGAGTTCATCTTGAAGAATAGTCTGGTATATTTTGAGTTGATTAAGGTTTAGAATTTGAAGACAACTAAGGAAGTCTGGGATGCTTTAGAAAGAGAACATGATGGTGATGAAAGAGTTAAAGAGGCAAAATTGTAGAATTTGGAAACACAGTTTGATCTTATACATATGTACAAAGATGAAAATGTTAAAGCTTATGTACAAAGATTGGATGAGGTAGTGGTTGGAATGCAATCACTTGGCGCTACTATAGATGAAACCAATATTGTAAAGAAGTTTCTCATAACTCTTCCTAATGCTTATAGTGAGAAGGTGAGTGCTATTGAGTAGACAATAGATTATAAGACTTGTACCAAGGATCTGCTTTTAGGATTTTTGACATCTTATGAGATGAGGAAGCCGAGTCTAAGAAATGGAGGAAAAATAGAGATTGCTTTTAAAGCTACAAAAGCTGAAGATCTAGATGAATAAAACTTCGATGAAATAGAAGCTAACTTTGTAAGAAGAATGAGAAAAGGTTCCACTAAGTATGAAGGTAATTTTCCCTTTAAATTCTTTAGTTGTGGAGAAATAGGTCATTATGCTGCAAAGTGTCCAAAAAGAGCTAAAAGGAATAAAAAAAGATATGAGAAAGAAAAGAAAGGAAAGAAGATTAATAGAGCTTACTGTAAGTAAGGGAATGCTGAGTATTTTTAGATGAATATTTAGGAATAGAAGGAATCAGGATGAAATGAATGCTTATTCTTGGGGATTAAGGATGGAACCTGCTTCTGGAGTAGGAAAAATAGGCAGAGAAAGCCCACTCCAGGAGAAGGAGAAGGAGAAAAATGAAAGGTACAATTATATTTTCCTCTGGGGAGTATGAGAAAAGAATTTTTGGAGTGAAGTTGATAGTGGTTGTTCACATCACATGAATGGTGAGCAAAATGGTTGTTAACTTAGAAATATGATGGAGAAGCAGTTATGTTTGGAGATGATAATGGTGCTAAAATTTGTGGGATATGTTCAGTAAGTTTTGATAGCAAGCATCATACTGATGATGTTTAATATGTTAAGGGTTTGAGACATAATTTCTTAGTGTTGGTCAAATGTGCAGAAAAGGATATTATCTTGTGTTTAAGGATGAGAAATGTGAGATATGAAAAGGATCTAGAACATTGATTGCTATAGGAAATAAATCAGAAGGAATATTGTAACTTAAAGAGGGTGCTAATGGGAGATGCTTTACATGGCTTTCGGATAAATGACAATTGGTTATGGCATAGGAGAATGTGTCACATGAATTTTGATAAATTGGAAAGGATTAGTGTTGTTCAAGTCATGAGAGATTTATCGAGAATTACAAAGCATGTCAATGCTATTTGTAGGAATTGTTAGTTTGGGAAGCAAGCAAGAAATAATTATAAATCAAAGAACAATCTACTCTTGGACTACTATATTTAGTTCATATATATCTCTGTGGTCCTATGAGAGTGCAAAGTCTACTTGGTGAAAGTTACTTTATGCTTTTAATTGATGATTATTCTAGATATACATGGGTTACATTTCTTAGAGAGAAATCATATGCATTAGATAGATTCAAGGTATTCAAGGCTATAGTTGAAAATGAAGTGAATTTGAAGATAAAATGCTTAAGATTTGAAAAGGGTGGAGAATTAACCTCCCATGAGTTCAATATATTTTGTGAAGTGCATGGAATAAAGAGATAGTTATCTACTCTGAGAACTCCATAGTAGAATGGAGTTGTTGAAAGGAAAAATAGAACAGTTCAAGAGTTTACTAGAGTTAATGCTACTGAAATTTGAATTATTGGAAGTTTATTGAAACATCTATTCATACTGTTGACATGCATTCAATCAAGTTCAAACAAGAGAAAATAGTACAAAAGGAGAATCCTACGCAGGCCTATGACACAGAAGAATTCCTATAGTTAAATATTTCAAGGTATTTAGAAGCAAATGCTATATCTGAAGAGATGAGGAAACTTTGGGAAAGTTTGATGCAAGAAGTGATGAAGGAATATTTCTTGTATACTCTACCAAAATCAAGGCATACAAATGTTTCAATAAAAGACTGAGAAAGATTGTAGAGAGCTCGAATGTGAAGGTTGTTGAGACAACAAAGAATTCTATTGATATTGATGGATATGTGTCTAATGAACATGATTGTGCAAGAATAGGATAAAGATGAGTAGGAAAAGTAGTAGGATGAATAGAATGAAAGAGAAGAAGATGCTCCGGTGATGTCCCCTAGGACACCGAAATATGTATAGAGGAATCATTCAAAAAATTAGATTATTGGGGACAAGACAAAGGGCGTGTTAACCAGAAGCAAAGCTATTGTTGAAGTAAATCTGTGTTTATTCTCTGAGATTGAGCTGAATACAATAAGTGAAGCTTGTAAAGATGAACATTGGAAGGATGCAATGAAATAACTTTTGTAGATTAAGAAGAATCAGAATTGGGAATTGGTCCCAAGACCGGCAGATTAAAATATCATTGGATCAAAATTGGTATTCAGAAATAAGTTGAATGAGAATGGAGAAGTTTTCAGAAACAAAGTGAGGTTTGTGTGTAAAGGCTACTCACAAGTATAAGGAATAGATTTTTAGGATAATTTTTCCCCAGTAGAAAGAATGGAAGCTGCTATAAGGATATTCTTGGCATTGGCTACTTATAAATATTTCAAAGTCTATCAGATGGATGTCAAGCCAACATTTTTGAATTTGGCAAGTTGGAAGAAGAAGTTTACATGGAACAAATGAAAGGATTTTAGTTAACAAATCAACTAGATATGGTGTATAGATTGAAGAAAGCTTTATATGGATTGAAGCAATCTCCTAGAGCTTGTTATGTAAGGTTAGACATGTATTTGACTCAACAAGGATTTAAAAAAGGTGCAGCAGATAGTAATTTATACTTTAGGATTGAAAATACAAAATCTTGATTGTAGTTGTATATGTTGATGACATTATCTTTGGAGGAAATGAAAATATGTGCAAGATGTTTGTGGAAGAGATGTAGAAAGAATTTGAAATGTATATGTTTGGGGAGATGAATTTCTTTCTTGGACTATAGATTAATCAAACAGAGAAAGAGATTTTCATTTCATAGTCTAAGTATGTGAGAGAGATGTTGAAGAAGTTTGGGATGGATGGGTCCAAACCGGTAAGTACCCCTATGGTGACTGGTTGCAAATTGGGTAAAGATAATGTTTCACCTAAGGCTAATCAGAGCAAGTATAGATCTATGATTGGTGGACTATTGTATTTGACTGCTACTAGACTGTATATTATTTATGCGGTTTGTCTTGTGTCTATATTTCAAGAAGATCCGATGGAAACACATATTGCTGCAATTAAAATAATATTCATATATTTGAATGGAACTTTGGATTATGGATTGTGGTATCCTAAAGATATTGAATTTACAC
>VDFB02038741.1:0-21695 GCA_007258455.2 Sequoia sempervirens
TTAGGAGACATGCACACAAATTCCTTACCCACAATTTTTCTATGAGAAGAAAAATGGATCTACCTTTTCTAGCAGAGGCAAGGCTGGTAAGCTAGGTGTTATAGGAGGTGGAGACATACTATTCGCCAGCATACAATAGTGAACATGAGTAATCTTCCACCACTACACTGCAAATCCTAGTTCTTGTGTTCTCCTTTCATCATGCATGATGAAGTTAACGTCATCATGCATGACGAAGTTAACGTCCTTGATGACACTTATAATGTCAAGATATTCAGCGATGAAAATGAATGGCAGACATTATTTCCATGGTCGGAAGGACAATTTGAGTCGTCGATGGTAAAACTTAGCCCACTCATCTCAAATAAGGATATGCCTTTGGCATAAATAATATATTATATAATATCATTTTATATTATAATATAAAATGGTATACATTTCAAAAAAATGCCACTAATAAATATATGGTCGGGTCCTGGACCCAACCATATATTTAAAAAAGTTCATAAAGGAAATGAATATTTGTTCCCAAGTGAATCATCTTGCTCAAATCAATCGAATTTGAAAGGTGTGTTCAAATTTTTATGTTTTTCTTCAATTATATTATTTTTGCATTTTTTTCAGTGAATTTTAGTCAAAAATAGGGTAAATATTGATAAGTTTTTTATTGCATTAAAATCATTGTTAATTTTCAAAAAAATTATCAATTAACAGGATTAAAATGGCTCAAGATGAAAACCCTAATCCCGCACAAGATGAAAACCCTCCAAATCCTCCTTCACCGTGACCGTTGTTTCCAAACCAAAACGCACTAACAATACATGAATCTATTCATAGAAATTTAGATCAATTGAGAAATGTATGTCGAATCTATGAGACACTCACTGAGCTATCAAACATGAAAAAAACTTTGGAAACAATCATTTCAAATGTTGAAACTTTGGCAACTCAACACAATAGATTTGCAAAATGGTGAGAGGAACAAAGGCAATTTTATGTTGATGGGTTATCATATGATGAGGTGAGGGCACTTGATATTGACAAAGCCCAATTAGCCCAATTATTCATTGATCACAAAACATGACAGCCTGTTAATGAATGAAAGCCAAATTTTTCAATTAAATGGTGCACCCATAGAGGTAGAATAGATAATTTCTGGAGACGATGGTGGATGGTTTTTGATAAACCATCCAACAACAATCTTGATGTCCCTTAGTATTTTCTCTAAAAATTATATGTTGAGTTTGTCCTAGGGAGGCATGTCAATTACTTTGACATGCAATGTTTCTAGGTTTTGGTAGAGGGATGCCACAGGATAGACCTAGAGCACGCCAAGTCACCCCAGTTCATCCTACTCTGCTTATTGCTACCTCGAATCCACTACATTACCCTAATATTGCTTTAGATGCAGGGACTCAAAGCATTTATGCCTTACATTCATTGAGTGATCATTTGGTCATGTAGAGCCATCATGTTGTGCAACCATTTGACAGTGCATCCCATCACTATGGTGATGCACCTACGGCATCCTAGCACAGGTGGGTACCCACTGCGACAGCCCTCTAATTTGCACCCATCCTCTTTGGAACATATTTATGTGCTCTATTATCGTGATGACATGCAATAATTCTATGTTTGGGTCCCTTCGATAGTCCACTAAGGCTCCCATAGACACATCTGACTATGACCTATTCATGATATGTTAGATGTAGGAGTTGATAGAGCACAAAGTGGACCATTTGCAAGAGAGACATCGACTGCCAGGGATGATATGGGAGCACTGGTAAGACTTAAAGTAATCTCATAGTGTATTTTATCTAAATTATTTCTATATTTTATGAGAGATATTGTGTAGGAGGCTACACAGACAACCATTTCATTTTCCCATAGAATCCAATATACCTAAATTTTATTAAATTGTTATTTTAGATGTGAATTTTGAAATCTATTGTGTTTAAATACATGTACTACATAGATTGATAATATAATGTAATCTTGTCTTTTTATGCAGCAAAGTGGTTCTTTTACAGCCATGTTGACTGAGTCTGACCCATTGGATGAAGTTGCACAACAAGCATATATTTTTTATTCTTGAAATTATGATTATATGTGCATGTGCATTTAAATTATGTTACATTCTTGTCATTTTTTATATAGGAAACCATATTAGCTACTTTATCCACCATGATCCCATCTAGTGTCATAGCATCACAACAGGTATGTGTTTATTTTATATTGTAGATATTTACATTTAGATAGGAGTAGATATATGTTTAGTAAATATGATTATTTGTCAACAATTATATGTTAATTTGTATCATTTTTATTTTACCTGCTATAGTCCTTTGCCCAACTCAGCACTGTGACGAGTGTGGGACCATTTCTTTATACAAGGACTCTTGATCAGCCTAAGGGACAATCATATGCAGACCATCTTATAGAAAAGAGAGCAAGACTTGAGGTAAACAAGAATTTCATTATTGATATAATATAGTACACATATAGTGATTTTGATGTTAAATTCATAATTTATAAATGATAGTATATAAGTTTCTATTTAATAGTCTATCTTGTCAACCATTCACATAATCATGATCAACAATTAAGACATCACTCAACCATGATACAACAATTTAAAAAACCAAATGAGTGTGATAATACCATTAAACAAACCAAATACAACTCCATGGCATGCATGCTATTTGACCTTCAACATGCAATTTGTATTATCCTAACGCACAACAATGAATGTTGCTAACCATAATGCATCAATAAGAAAACTAGGCATACTATATGGGCTTGATGCACACTATTCATAATGCACACTTCACTCAAAAGCAATAACATTGATATGATATTGTCATATATGTCAATCAACCTTGACCCAAACCAAACTTGCTATATCACAATTGTTGTCATCTATGCCATTCAATCTAATGCGATTAAGGTTTTGTATTTGGTAAGAATTTGTGTAGAAAAAGAAAGTGAGAGATGATGGTTAAGGTGGATTTGAACAAATGAAGTTGTCCTAAGCATTGAAAACTCTATCAAACAAAGGTATCTTGTTTTCCTAAGCGTTGAAATTGAATCAAAACAACTAAAGACTAAAATTAACCACTTACAAAAGGAATTAAAAGATAAGAAGAAGATTTTATTATCAATGAAAAGGAGGTTAGTATACTCTAAAAATAGTTCCAATGCATGTGGATGGGTACTTTAGGCTATTCATGATCATGTTTCAAACCAAACATGTTGAAATACTGTTTCTATAGTGGACCTGACTCCATATCCAAGAGTTCAAAGTGCAAAAAGGTAGAAATATTTACGGGCCATTACTTCTAGAGACCAGCTGGCGCTTAAAAACTCTTTTGTCTAAGGCTACGGGATTGTGTTGGGATCCCTCTTCAATAACCTCTCTCAATTTTTCTATCTCAAAGGCATTTTCCCATGGTGGTGAATTTTCACTTGGGGAAAAAGTTGTCAAATGCAAGTAGTTGAAAGTTGCAAAATGGTACAACTTTCATTCTGCATCTTGTGTGACAAAACAGACTATTCCAACACATCCTAATGGGTACATTTACCGCCAGTATTTGCACCCAAACATGTCTAATCACCTGAAGTTACATTAGACTAGCGATTTCCCTACCAAGAGTCCAAAGTGCTAAAAGAAAATAATCTTTCATGGCCATTACTCAAAGCCCATGATGCTTACTGCACTCTCTGCCCCGAGGCCATTTATATCATGTTGGGACCCCTTCTTCGATAACCTCTCGTCTTTCTATCTCGGATGTTTTCCCGTGGTGATGAGTTTCGCTTGAGAAAAGCTGTCGATGTAAGCAAAGTAAAGCTGCGCGGTGCAACTTTCATTCCCATAACTTGTAACGACTAAATAGGATTGTCCTAACGGTTCATATGGATACGCTTATGCTAGGAATGGTCCTCTTTTTACCCAAACACATTGAATCACTCTGAGCTACATTGGACCGACGATTTCGCTTAAGAGTCCAAAGTGCTAAAAGGTAACAATCTTTGATAGGCTATTTCTTGAAAACCGTGATGCTTGCCAAAACTCTTCTGCCCGAGGCTAAGTGGGATCATGTTGGGACTGCCAATAACCTATCTCTAATTTTTCTATCTCGAGGCGCTTTCCCATAGTGACGAAGTTTTCGCTCGAGAAAAGTTATCAAATGCAGCAGCAAAGTTGCAAAGTGGTGCAACTTTTGTTCTGGGTAACCTCAGATGGCCGTTCGAACCGCTTCAACACATTAAATGTACATTTACGCTTGTGGAATGGTCCTCTTTACACCCAAACATGTCAATCACTCTAAGCCACATTGACTGATGATTTCCTTTTAAGAGTCCAAAGTGCTAAAAAGGAAGCAGTTCCTTTGACATGCTATTTCTCAAAAACTGACCCTGCTGCATCTTCGGCCTGAGGCTATAGGGATCTTGTTGGACCTCTCTACAATAACCTCTCTTTTTTCTATCTCGTGTTTTTCCCCGTGGTGACAAGTTTTCAAGAGAGGAAAAAGTTGTCAGATGTAAGCAATATAAAGTTGCAAAGTGGTGCAGCATTCATTCTGCAACTCGTACGAGCAAACGAACTGTTCCAACACGTCTGAATGGGTATGTTTATGCTAGGCATAGTCCTTTTTTGCACCCAAACATGTTGAATCACTGAAAGCTACATTAGATCTCAGAAACCATGTCTCACAACCTAGAGGGACGACAACATCAAGGAAGCACAACTAATTTTTTTCTAAAAAGAGTAATAATGACGAGTGAAATAAACTACTCTAACACATACATCCTCTAGGCCACGCAATGTGTCTACATGAGAAATTCCAAACTTACAAAATTATTCTAAAACATAGTATATGGAATTAACTCATGATAACAACATACAACAAAGCATTCACCATTCCATAATAAATCTAACACAAAGAAAAGTAATGAACATATTTCCACATATACAACACCATATAAACAATATATATACCATTTAATCCAACAATGAATAGATCATACATATAATGTTACAATTACATCACAAGGGTTCCTCCTTGATTACAAATAAGGAATACAATATACAGTGTCCACTGTTACAATGAATAAAGAGAAGTACAAATCCATAGAGCCACACGAGCTCCTCGAACAAGAAGATCGTGCCATCACGAACAAGAACAAAAACTCAACAGAGTAAGGTGCATGCCACCTAGCCATGTGGTACTCGTAGGACCAACCCCCGTGCTAGGAGATAGTAATAGGTAACCAAGACTAACCTACTACCCCTAGACACATGCAAGGTACAAGATAACACAATATTAGTAATTACAAAACAGGGTTACATTGCTTCCAGAATCACAAAATCAAGTACAACCACTATACAATATAATCGATTGTTGTCATAGGAGGAGTGTCATCACAAAGGTTGCATTGGTTATCCTAAGGAGATCTTCCTAGGTCCCGACCCCCATCTTGGGTTATCTTGGTAACCTCTTACGAACTCCAGCCCCACATGCACACAAGTGCAGAATTGATTATCTTTCAAGAAAACAAGATAACGATCTTTCCATTCCAAGCCTTCCCAACTCTTTTCAAGTCTAACACAAGCCCTTGAGCCAATGAGCGAGGCTAATTATCAAGTTAAATATGTTAACTACCCATTCCCCTAAAGTAGGTTATTTAATTTCCACTGATTACACTGACTTCCACACAAGTTATCCTAGGACCACTTTGTGTCCCGACCCCCATTGAAAGTCACTCCCCTATCGACAACATAATAACTCATTCTACACCCAAGGGTAGATAGTGCACAAACCGATAATAACATAACACAAGAGATAACACATCCCTACAGATGTCCAATACTGAATCCAATTACATGCACTACCCAAGGAAATCTCATGCTTAATTTCAACATAAGTGACAACCCTTTCATAATTTAAAATCTAGAAGACTTATATTTTTCTACAACAAATATTCCCACAGCACTCCAATTACGTAAAATACTAGAAACTAAAAATAAACAACCATGTAATTAAAAGCACTACTATTCATTGATTCCTAAATCCACTAGAACAACATCTCACACTACATTATTCAAAAACACACACCCCATTAATAATCCATAACGAAATAATATCACAAGCTTAATCCACAATTTTTACAACCACACACATAATATCTAACCTAATTCTCACACTTAAACTAATTAATCATTTCTAATAACTAATTGTGCTTGCATATATCTATTGTAATAAACAAGCATTAAACAAATATATTTAATATGTATATATATAATTAAATACAATTATATATACATATAAATATATATATTATTTAATTATAAAATCAACTATACCATAAAATAACTCATTTATCTAAAATAAAATTCATTTATATCAAAAAACTATTTCCTCAGTTTTATTTTTTTAAATAAAGAACATATTACATATTTCTTTGATATATATATATATATATAATATTAAATGAAAACAATCTAAAAGAAATTGTCATATATGAATTAGGGCCGACGTTGTACAACCGAGCTCGCACTGTAGGGGTTTGACAGTGTTGGCCGCGTCGACGCTACCCTCACTGTCGTCTCCCATGTGGGAGGGATGGTTATGGGGGTGGCTCCCCCAGCCTCCATTAAATACAAAATTTCATTAATAAAAACCCTGCGATTTATAAAAATTGCGTACAACTATTTTCAAATCCGTTTTACAATTTTGAGAATTTACCAGAAGGTAAATCAAAACATAAATAAATAAAGATTTATATATATATATATATATATGTTTATATATGTATATATATATATATATATGTTTATATATGTATATATATTTTCCAATATATATATATATATATAAACATATCTATATATGTAAATTTCAACCAACTTCTTTATAGGAAGACAAATTATTTACATAGAAGTTTTCTACATAAGAGACATACAAATTTTACATAGAGGATCCATAATTTTATAGAAAGAAATTTTCTACAGGAACAAAGTATAAGTATTTTACAGAGGTTTCCTATCACCACAAATATTTTCTACAGAGATCTATAATTTCCTTTGGTTTCAATCTAATTCAAATAATCAATTTACATAGAGGAACTAACTTCTTTTCTATAGAGGTTCGATTTTCACGGCAATCTTTAAAAAAAAAAGCTTCTACAATAATGAAAACCTTTTCTAATCTTTTCCAATTTGCATTACAATATTTAAATAACTCTTTCAAATCAAAATTCACAAAAATAATTAAAGAACCTGTTCCAGAAGAATTGTTGCCTCAAGGATTGATGTCGAGCTTCTTTGTAACTTCAATTTGCCAATGTTGCCAAAGCTTCCTCTAGAAAAATTGCCACTTCCCAGAGAACAGAAATAAACCACAGCCAAGAATTTCCACAAACTAGATTCCTAGAATTATTAGAAAGCTTCTAAGATCTACAATTTCTTCAAACCACAAAACAATTCTTTTATTTCCCAAAAACCTCTGTCTTTCTTTCTCGTGCAAACAACTTCCTCTTTTTCACCCATTTCAATCAATCTCTCCATAAATCAATTTTGAGACAATTAGAAAACAAATCCTTCTAACTCCTTGTTCAAACAACAAATATCTCTTCCTTAACAAACCAAGATATTTCTAAGATCTTTTCCCCAAACATGCATTTAAAATTAAAAAAAATTATTTAATCTAATTTACAATTAAATAACTTCTTTATTTTAATTCCCAATTAATTTAATAATTAAAATTACTTTATAATATAACTTAAATTAAATTAATTAATTTATAATAGAATCTCCATATTAATTAAATACTTAATCACAACATATAATTTAATCCTTACAATTAAAAACTTGCACGATAAATAAAATACCAAGACCACCATGGATAAGGAACATGACCAACATATGGACTGAAGACACACTGTGCTAGGGCAAAGGTTTGACAAGGTTAATTAGTTACTATCTCCCAATCATTACTGTTGAGTAGTGGACACGCTCAGACCTCTGAAACCAGGTGAAGTCGTTGTCTTGTACCTACAAACCTACAACAAAAGAGAAAGTCGTACATGTATATAGATAATAATTCATACACACCGTGAAGAGAGAATCACGGAAATCACAGGGCACTTGCAAGCGAGTGATGCAATACCATTCTCTTCACCAATACAATGTCACATCAACTAACGAGATAATATTTCAATTAAACTACCATAAGCATATATAGTGATGTCATCACAACTAAGCATCTATGCAAACATAAAGCATATTAAACATAATCACCATGCCTATAATGTATCATCACATCCATATAGTCTATCATCGCCCCACTATCATCGATAGAACAACTATAACATAAAATAAGGTCCAACAAAGTATCTAAGCTATCAAGAAAAACATAACAAAACAGAGGGGTGTCACATCCTCCCCCTCTAGGATCAGGCTTACTCTTGGAAGCCTACGAACAAGTAAGGGTAGAGTGCCCTCATCCTGGTAGCATCCTCCCATGTAGCAGAAGTGTCATCTCTAGGATCCCACTGGACCCTCACCTGCTTAATATCTCGACCCCTGAGGGCGAGTCTCCTGTGCTGGGTAATGGCCACGGGCTCCAAAGCTAGATGGTCGTCCTCTACCTGTAAAGCAGTCCAATCAAGGATATGAGAAATGTCCGGATGATAAGGTCTAAGTACAAAAACATGGAACACATCGTGGATGTGTGAGAGACTGGGCAGTAAAGCAAGGCGGTAAGCAACTGGCTCAATCTTCTCCAAAATCTCAAAAGGCTCGACAAAACGAGGTGTGAGCTTAGAACCCTTTCCATAACGGATTGGACTCTTCCTCGGTCGTACTCGCAAGAAAACTCAGTCACCCAAAACAAACTGGCGATCCACACAATGTACATCTGTGTACTTCTTCTGCCTATCCTGTGTAGCTACTAATGCTCTCTAATTCAAACCACATGCTCCTCCATATCTTGAAGCATATCAGGACCCAATAAAATCATGTCCTCCAACCTGTCCCAGCTCAATGGAGTTCGACACGGTCGTCCATACAAGGCCTGAAAAGGTGTCATGCCAATAGAACTTTGAAACCCGTTGTTATAAGCAAACTCTACAAAATAGAGATAATCCTCCCATCGTGTCTTTTGGTCCATGACATACATACGAAGCATATCTTCAAGGATCTGATTGACCCTCTCAGTCTGTCCATCTGTCTCGCGGTGATACGTTGAACTAAAGTTCAACTATGTCCCCATAGCATGTTGTAATGATGTCCAAAGAGCTGAAGTAAACACAAGATCCCTGTCAGAGATAATCCGACGAGGAATACCATGCAACCTCACAATGTCCTCCATGAACACTCTAGCAACTGATGAAGTGTTATAGGAGGAATGGATAGGTGAGAAGTGTGCCACCTTCGTCAACTTATCTACCATCACCATAATCGCATCGTGTCGTCGCGAAGAGTTGGGTAAACCAACAATGAAATCCAATGAAATGATGTCCCATTTCCACTCAGGAACCAAATGAGGCTGTAGAAGACCAGCCGGATGTTGGTGTTCAACCTTAACTCACTGACACTCCAAACACCGTGATACATAATCGGCAATATCCCGCTTCATACCTGCCCAAAAATAAAGCAGTCACAGATCGACATACATCTTCTTCACTCCAAGGTGAGCTGAATAAGGTGCCTGATGTACCTCTGTCAAAATCAAGGTACAAATCCCTTCTGAAGATGGAACAAATATACGTCCCATGTATCTCAATAACCCATCTAAAGAATATCCTGAGTACCTGCCATCCAAAGTCCTGCCTGACTCAATCTTAGACCTTACCTCTTGATACCAGCTATCTGTAGGAAGTGCGGTAAGAATCTGGCTCCTCAAATCTACAGTAAAAGTCATCTCAAATAGTTTGTGCCTCTGTCTATTGAGAGTGTCTGCCACAACATTCTCCTTCCCCTAGATGTACTTCACCTCAAAATCATACTAAGAGGAACTCCATCCATCACCTTTTCCTAGCATTAAGGTTAGGTTGTGTGAAGATGTACTGTAGACTCTGATGGTCACTGTGTAACTCAAAATGGTGCCCCAATAAGAAATGTCTCCATCGAGTCAACACATGTACTACTGCAGCTAACTCAAGATCATGCGTGGGGTATTTCAATTCATGATCCTTGAGCTTGTGCCACTTATACGCAATGACTCGACCATCTTGCATCAGTACCGCTCCTAACCCCTCCAAAGATGCATCTGCACAAATAACAAAGTCTCATGTAGGATCTGGTACCGCAAGGATCGGTGCGCTAGTCAACCTCTCCTTCAATGTCTGAAATGCAACCTCGCTCTACTCTGACCAATCGAACTTCTTCCCTTTCCTTTGAAGAGAAGTAATAGGGTGTCCTACCCTAGAAAAGTCCTAAACAAAACGCCTATAGTAACCTGCTAACCCCATAAAACTACGTATCTCTGCCACATTCGTGGGCGTAGGCCAATCCATGATTGCTTGGATTTTTGCAGGATCCATTGCAATACCTTCTCCTGATATAACATGACCAAGGTACTTGACCTCAGTTTTAAAGAACTCACATTTGGACAAGTTGGCATATAACTTATTATCCCTCAGACACTGCAATACCTACCTCAAATGTTCTTCATGCTCCTCAACAGTCCTGGAATAAATCAAAATTTCATCGAGGAATACCACTACAAACCTATCTAGGTATGTGCGAAAAACTTTGTGCATCAGGCTCATGAATACAGATGGCGCATTCGTCAACCCAAATGGTACCATTATAAACTCGTAGTGACCGTATTGTGTGCGAAACATCGTCTTATGAATATCAGACTCCACAATTCGTAGTTGATGGTAACCTGACTTAAGATCAATCTTAGAAAAGACTGTAGCACCCTTGACCTGATCAAACAAGTCATCGATCCTAGGTAGAGGATATCGGTTCCTAATGGTGACCTTATTTAACTGTTGGTAATCTATGCACAGATGAAGAGAACCATCCTTCAAAAAGATCACCAGTGCTCCCCAAGGTGAAACACTAGGGTGGATGAAACCCTTCTCCAACAACTCCTCAAGCTGCAAGCGGAGCTGTTTAAGATCCTGAGTCGTCATACAGTATGGGGCTCGTGAAATCAGTTTAGAACTAGGTAGAAGATCAACCTTGAAGTCTGTCACACTGAGGTGGCATCCCTGGAATATCATTTGGAAAAACATCTGCATACTGCTGAAGCATGGGGTGGCTATCTATAGACACCTTCTGCTCTCTATTACCCATCTCCACGTCATCTACTGTCATAGCAAATAACTGACATCCCTGATGACCACATCTTCTCAGTTGCATAGCTGAGATCATCCTCAATGATATAGGTCTCTGGACCCCTACTAACTCAACCTCACTACCTGATGCATCAATGCATTGTATTGACTTGCATTGAAAATCAATCACGGCCTTATGAGCATCGAGCCAATCCATCCCTAGGACAATGTCATAAGAACCTAATGGTATAACACAGAGATCTGTAGTAGTGTGGAAAGAACCAATCTCCAGCCTACAATTCGGTACAAAGGAATGTATTGCAACTCTAGCACCAGATGCTAACTCAACCTACCACTTACCCTCTTGCCTTACTGCTCCCAGTCTATCATGTGCCACGACGGATGATGAAATAAATGAATCAGAGGCTCTTGAATCAAATAATATGGTAACTTTGTTACCCTGCAACATACCTATAATCTCCACCACTGTACTCTGGTGGTCAGCCTAGTGGTTGTCAACCGCAGCAAATACACGTTGCCCTCTTCCTGCATCACCAATAGTCGACTCTGATGTCGTTGGCCTCTGTGTATATCCTGATGTGCCCTTATTGGGACACTACTGAGCTATGTGACCCTGTTGGTCACAAGAAAAACACCCGATACCCTTGCCAAAACCTCTACCTCAAGAAGGTGCACTGGACTGTTGTCTGACTGATATCTGTCATTTTTTCTAGGTGGAAAATCCTTTCATTTTCCCTGGGAGTTCTGATACTTTCCACTCTATGCTGGTTTTTGTTGTGCCCTAGGTGGTCCAGCTCCCTGAGTCTAGCCACTGCGTGCACTAGGCCTTGCAGCTGAAGTACTGCCCATCTGTACTCCTACATGACTGCCCAATGCCATTTCCAAATTCTCCTCTACAAGTTTGGCCTTGTCTACTGCGGTCTCCATAGTCTTGGGTTTGAAAACCCTCACACCCCCACTGATCTGGGCATTTAAGCCCCTAAGAAAGTGTTGCACCAACATGCCCTCATCGTCTCCAATGCTTGCGTACTGTTTGAGCTCGTAAAAATGACGCTCATATTGTTCCACTGACATAGTCATCTGTCGTAGAGTATGGAACTCATCACCACAACACTGTCGCCAATGATCAAAGAGAAATCTGGTGCGAAACCTCTCTAGAAACATCTCCCAAGATACGGTACCAATATCAATATGCAGCTTCTGCTCCTCCAATCTCCACCATGTGGAAGCAAAGCCTCTCAGGTGCATAATCACACATCTGGCTCTGGTGTTGCTACCATATGGGTGCATAGCAAAGCATTTGTTCAGGTCAATAAGCCAGGTCTCAACCTCCAAACCGCTACCTAATCCATCAAATAAGGGTGGTCAAGCTCTAAGTAAATCTCTCATGTGTGTAGCTATCACTGCCTCTGACTGAGCTGGTACATCTCTCTCTCTAACAACAATCTCCTCTACCTCTTGCCTCGGTCCAAGATGGGCAAGAGTATCCTCTAACAATTGATGCAATTGAGCGCCTTCGACCCCTAGTGGATCCAGATACTGAATACCACCTCCCAGAATGTTTTGGGAAGCTTGTTGTTCCTCACGGTCTGAATTGTGAGAAACATGCAAAGGTGAGTTCTGTTGGCTACCTCCATGTCTGCCTCTATGGCCACGACCACGGCCTCGACCTCTCCTAGGTGGCATGATCCTGCACAAACACACCAAGGTGTAAGACAAGATATGCAACTTAAATCCTACACAAACAACTTAACGGTTTCCAAATAACCCAGAGTTCCCAATGCTTAAACCTAGGCTTTGATACCAAGTGTAAAACCTCGTCCCACAACCTAGAGGATGATGTAACACTGTGGAAGCACAACTAATTTTTGTCTTAAAAAGAGTAACAATGACGAGTAAAATAAACTACTCTAACACACACATCCTCTAGGCCACACAACGTGTCTACATGTGAATTTCAAAACCTAAAAAATTATTCTAAAACATAGTATATGGAATTAACTCATGATAACAACATACAACAAAGCATTCACCATTCCATAATAAATCTAACACAAAGAAATGTAATGAACATATTTCCATAGATACAACACCATATAAAAATATATATACCATTTAATCCAACGATGAAAAGATCATACATAATGTTACAATTACATCACAAGGTTTCCTCCTTGATTACAAATAAGGAATACAATGTATAGTGTCCACTGTTACAATGAATAAAGAGAAGTAAAAAACCATAGAACCACACGAGCTCCTCGAACAAGAAGATCCCACCATCACGAACAGGAAGAGAAACTCAAAAGAGTAAAGTGCACGCCACCTAGCCATGCGGTACCTGTAGGACCAACCCCCGTGCTAGGAGACAATAACAGGTAACCAAGACTAACCTACTACCTCTAGACACAGGCAAGGTACAAAATAATATTGTACTAGTAAATACAAAACACAGGGTTACATTGCTTCCAAAATCACAAAATCAAGTACAACCACTATACAAAACAATCGACTGTTGTCATAGGAGTGTCATCACAAAGGTTGCATTGGTTATCCCAAGGAGATCTTCCTAGGTCCCGACCCCCATCTTGGGTTATCCTAGTAACCTCTTACGAACTCCGGTCCCACATGCACACCAATGCGGAATCAATTATCTTTCAAGAAGACAAGATAACGATCTTGCCATTCTAGGCCTTCCCGACTCATCTCAAGTCTAACACAAGCCCTTGAGCCAATGAGCGAGGCTAATTATCAAGTTAAATATGCTAACTACCCATTCCCCTAAAGTAGATTATTTAATTTCCACTGATTACACTAACTTCCACACGAGTTACCCTAGGACCACTTTGTGTCCTGGACCCCATTGAAAGCCACTCCCCTATCGACAACATAATAACTCATTCTACACCCAAGGGTAGACAGTGCACAAACTGATAATAACATAACACAAGAGATAACACATCCTTACAAATGTCCAATACTGAATCCAACTACATGCACTACCCAAGGAAATCTCAAGGTGACTAACAGAAGTGATAACCCTTTCACAATTTAAAATCTGGAAGACTTATATTTTCTCTACAACAAATATTCCCCACAATACCCAATTATAGAAATACTAGAAATTAAAATAAACAATCTCATGTAATTAAAAGCACTACTATTCGGATTTCCTAAATCCAATAGAACAATATCTCACACTAAACTACATTATTCAAAACACAATTCCCATTAATAATCCATAACGAAATAATATCACAAGTTTAACTACAGTTTCACAACCACACATAATATCTAACCCAATTTCACAATTAAACTAATTAATCATTTCTAATTAACTAATCGTGCTTGCATATATCTATTGTAATAAACAAACATTAAATAAATATATTTAATATGTATATATATAATTAAATACAATTATATATATACATATAAATATATATATTATTTAATTATAAAATCAACTATACCATAAAAGAACTCATTTATCTAAAATAAAATCCATTTATATCAAAAACTATTTCCTCAGTTTTCTTTTTTTAAAATAAAGAATAGATTACATATTTCTTTGAATTCAATATATAATATATATATTATATAAATATGATATATATATTCTATTAAATAAAAACAATCTAAAAGAAACTGTCATGTACGAATTAGGGCTGACGCTGTACAGTTGAGCTCCCACTGTAGGGGGTTGGCAGTGTTGGCTGCATCGGCACTGCCCTCACTGTCGTCTCCCATGTGGGAGGGACAGCTATGGGGGTGGCTCCCCCAGCCTCCATTAAATACAAAATTTCATTAATAAAAACCCTGCGATTTATAAAAATCGCATACGGCAATTTTCGAATCCGTTTTACAATTTTGAGAATTTACCAAAAGGTAAATCAAAACATAAATAAATAAAGATATATATATATATATATGTTTGTATATGTATATATATTTTCCAATATATATATGTAAATTTTAAACAACTTCTTTACAGGAAGACAAATTATTTACATAAAAGTTTTCTACAAAAGTGACAGACGAATTTTACACAGAGGATCCATAATTTTATAGAAAGAAATTTTCTACAGGAACAAAGTATAAGCATTTTATAGAGGTTTCCTATCACCACAAATATTTTCTACAAATATCTATAATTTCCTTTGGTTTCAGTCTAATTCAAATGATCAATTTACACAGAGGAACTAACTTGTTTTCTATAGAGGTTCAATTTTCACGGTAATCTTTTAAAAACAAAAGCTTCTACAATAATGAAAACCTCTTCTAATCTTTTCCAATTTGCATTACAATAATTAAATAACTCTTTCAAATCAAAATTCACAAAAACAATTAAAGAACCTATTCCAGAAGAATTGTTGCCTCGAGGATTGATGTCGAGCTTCTCTGTAACTTTAATTTGCCAATGTTGCCAAAGCTTCCTCCAGAAAAATTGTCACTTCCTAGAGAACATAAATAAACCACAGCCAAGAATTTCCACAAACTAGATTCCTAGAATTATCAGAAAGCTTCTAAGATGTACAATTTCTTCAAACCACAAAACAATTCTTTTATTTCCCAAAAACCTTTGTCTTTCTTTCCCGTGCAAACAACTTCCTCTTTTTCACCCATTTCAATCAATCTCTCCGTAAATCAATTTTGAGACAATTAGAAAACAAATCCTTCTAACTCCTTGTTCAAACAACAAATATCTCTTCCTTAACAAACCAAGATATTTCTAAGATCTTTTCCCCAAATATGCATTTAAAATTAAAAACAATTTATTTAATCTAATTTACAATTAAATAACTTATTTATTTTAATTCCCAATTAATTTAATAATTAAAATTACTTTATAATATAACTTAAATTAAATTGATTAATTTATAATAAAATCTTCATATCAATTAAATACTTAATCACAACATATAATTTATTCCTTACAATTAAAAACTTGCATGATAAATAAAATACCAAAACCAACATGGATAAGGAACATGACCAACATATGGACTGACGACACACTGTGCTAGGGTAAAGGTTTGGCATGGTTAATTAGTTACTATCTCCCAATCACTACTGTTGAGTAGTGGACACGCTCAGACCTATGAAACCAGGTGAAGCCATTGTCTTGTACCTGCAAACCTACAACAAAAGTGAAAGTCGTACATGTATACAGATAATAATTCATACACATCGTGAAGAGAGAATCACAGAAATCACAGGGCACTCGCAAGCGAGTGATGCAATACTGCTCTCTTCACCAATACAATGTCACATCAACTGACAAGATAATATTTCAATTAAACTACCATAAGCATATATAGCAATGTCATCACAACTAAGCATCTATGCAAACATAAAGCATATTAAACATAATCACCATGCATATAATGTATCATCACATCCATATAGTCTATCATCACCCCACTGTCAGCGATAGAAAAACCATAACATAAAATAAGGTCCAACAAAGTATCTGAGCTATCAAGAAAAACATAACAAAACAGAGGGGTGTCACAGGATCAGTGAATTCCCTTGAAAGGCCAAAGTGCTAAAAGGCAACAATCTTTGATAGGTTATTTCTTGAAAATTGTGACACTTATAGACTCTTTGTCTAAGGCTATGGGATCGTGTTGAGGCCCTCTATAATAACCTCTCCCATTTTTTTCTATCTCGGAGGTATTTTCCCGTGGTGACAAGTTTTCAGTTGAGAAAAAAGTTGTCAAATGCAAGCAATGTAAAGTTGCAAAATGGTGCAAATTTTGTTTTGAAACTCATATGACCAAACAAACTATTCCAACACATTCAAATGGGTACGTTTACGCTAGGCATAGTCCTCTTTTGCACCCAAACACGTTGAATCACTCTGAGCTACATTGGACCGGCGATTTCCCTTAAGAGTCCAAAGTGATAAAAGGAAGCAATCTTTGATGAGCTATTACTCAGAAACCATGTCACCTAAAATCAATTTTCCTAAGTCTACGGGATCATGTAGGGACTCTCTACAATAACCTCTTAGTTTTTGATATCTCTAAGGCATTTTCCCGTCGTGTCGAGTTTTTAGTTGATGGAAAAAGGGTTAGATGGATGCGGTGTAAAGGTGCAAAGGGGTTTAGGGTTCGTTATGCTCCTTGTGAGTAAGTGAACTAAGTGAATCATCTACTCAAATACACTTAAGTCATGAACTACACACATGAATACAAAGTATATGCATGAAAACACGTAGGTCATAAAATATACATTGGAATACTCGTAAGTGACAAAGTATACACATAAGTTGTAAAGTATACACTTGAATACATGTAAAGTATACATAATATGCATGATATTATCATTCAATAATTGCTATCGAATATAGGATTTACAAAATGCCACATAGGCATACAACAAATGACCTTAATACATAGCCATTTCCCAATAGGGGAAGGAAATAGATCACACATTGCCTTCGTGGTTGGCACACTCTTCCACAACAGTAGCACACTGACGTTCTGAAGTGATAAGCACATGTACAAACCATCAAGGTAACAGTTAAACTACATACAATAGAAAAGATGCTTAGAATAATAAATCTATATTATTCTAATATGTCGTATACCTTTTCCAAAGGATTAGAGTTGGCTATTGTTGCAGTAGCTCCATGATCAATCGTGCCAAGAACATCACAATATACTTCGAATGACAAATCTATATGGTCACAATAGAAAAAATGCTTAAACTAACAAATCTATATTATTCTAAACAACCTAAATGATGATGAATTGGTAATGCAAACTAGAAAAGATGCTTAGAATAACAAATCTATATTATTCTAATCTGTCGCATACTTCTGCCAAAGGATCAAAGTTGGCTATTGTTGCAACAACTCCATGATCAATCGTGTTAGGAATATTGCAATATACTTTGAATGAAAAATCTATATGATCACAATAGAAAATATGCTTAGACTAACAAATCTATATTATTCTAAACAACCTAAATGATGATGAATTGGTAATGCTGCAAACTAGAAAAGATGCTTAGAATAACAAATCTATATTATTCTAAATAACCTAAATAATGAATCTTAGCAAATAAACAATATCAAAATGTGATGAAAAGTATAATACCTTTCCCATACAATAAATGATCCACTGCTCAAGTGTGCCTAAAGGGTCATCTCTTATCTTTAGAGTTTCTAGTAATGTTGAACATGATCAACACTACTAATTGTCCATAGTTCCTTTGTTTTTGGTCTGGCATGATGTCTCAATAACTTAACATTTGTTGTTATAACAAGGTGCAAATACATGAGAATGGTTTTTTGTTTCTCATATTCTTCAAATGCAGGTATGTCGTTCTTTCTAATCATATATGTTCGCAACCAAATTTCAGAAACAACAACTGGACTTGTATGATTATAAGTTTTTTATCAACATATAAATATACTTAGAATAACAAATCTATATTATACTAAACAACCTAAATGATGATTAAATGGTAATGAAAACTAGAAAAGATGCTTAGAATAACAAATCTTTATTATTCTAAACAACCTAAACGATGATGAAATGGTAATGCAACCAAGTTCAAGAAACAACAACTGAACCTGTAGGATACATGAACCCATCATCATCTATCATCGGTTGTGTTAGCTTTTTCTTTCCCTGTACACATCGTGCCAACCAATAGTTTGATCCCTCTTCATTCCCCTACGGTGTTACAACTACATAGACATGTCCTAGTTGTACAAGATCTAAAAGATGGTTGTAGTCGAGTAAACTTTCCATTACATCTTCTAATGAGGATTGTGTTATAGATAAAGGGGTTAGGTACTGTGGAATCCATGTATGTACCCATGTACCCACTCACTTGACTTGCATTGATCCCAATCACACTGAATATAATTGTGACAAAAACAAGCCATCTCTCGTGTTGATATGGTCCATGCACCTGCATCTGAGCTTCGAAATGAATTCATCTTTGAAAAATCTCTAATTGTTTGACATTCCAAATTGTCTCCCATTGTGCCCTCCTCAACCAACCAAAAGAACCTATACACTTGTGAATCAAGTGTCCCTCCTCATGGTAGTACATAAGTACACCAATCAATAATAGAACATGCATCACTAAAAGTTGCACCACCTCTGATCTTCATTTGTTCCTTAACCAAATCTCTCTTCACACATGCACCTGCACCATCATGCTCACCTTTTCCATGCCCAGCTTTGAAAAAATTCCAAATATGTGGTACACCCCTCTCTATATGCATCCTGCTCAACCAATAAGACATGCAAGCATTCTTGAATTTCCCTATGCAGTTATCTGACCAAATCAAATTTTGACCCATTGCAATACCCTTTTCCTGCAAGAACTAAAAAAAAATTCAAAACAATGTTGTACAAACTCAGATGAATGATATTTTTCATCACTCATGTAAAAATGGTACTCCCTGATTATCTTCTTGTCCTCTTTTGTACTATTAGGCGCGTGTCTATATGTTATGTGGACAAAAATAACAATTTGAATATAATTATAATATTGTGATTAAACTTCATTTTATGGTTGCAATGTGTAATTTTCAGCAAAATCAACTACAAATACAATAGTTCCAATGGGGAAAGAGTCCTTATACATCTTGAATTTTTGATCCAACCACTGTGACTTGTGGCTATGCCTTACATACTTATAGAAAATATTTTTCTTAAAATCAAAAATAAAATCAGCAATACTTACCTCTCTTGCAACCAAATTGCATCTAGAACCCTCACCTCCACTCTTCAATGTGTATTTGATTGTCTCAAACCTTTTTTTCTCAACAATCTTGTTACCAAAATCATGATTGCTGCCCTCATGAAATCATGTTACAAACTTCGATAAACTGCCACATTGCAAACACATTTCATTTAAACAATCATTTCTATAAAATAAGCAACCATCACCTCTAATGCATAAAAATGAATCTAACAAGTCCCTGGATGACTTGGGAAGTTGCACTGTGTGACACTCCTACAACATTTCGTCAATATGCATAGCAGAACGAATATGGCACAATAATTCATGATACATTGAAAACTCAACATGGTATTTACATGTATTACAAACATTAATAGGTACACAATAAAATGGCTTGCAAGACTCAAAAGCCCTTTGTGATATTTGCAAATTTGGATGTTCTTGACAAAAAAATTTGACTACATTCCAAGAAATCTTTAGGATGCAGTGTACAATCTCATAACTTTAATCCTTTACATTCGGTGATACTCTAGAGTGAGAGTTCTGAAATTGTTCAATTTGCATTTTTACATTATCGGTTAGCTTCTTATCAGCACGTGGAAGCCTCCCACTAAAAGCCCACATATGATTTTGAAGAGGACTAGATCGAGTCTTCATCTTTTTGAGAATGCTCTATTCAATGTTTTACTATTTAAGTTTTAATCAATACAAGTTTGTCTCATTAAACAAGCCTTTCTCAAATTATGGCTTACTAGTGAGGTTGTGATCACTCTACGAGCAACCCTTTTATCTTTTCCTTACTAGTCTTTCCAATAGAGGTTAGAGCATTAAAAATATTTTTTACAATAATACATTTTTTTTCGATTTTTTGGTGACATGAATCTTCAATTTTTTTAATAATGGTCTCATTTTTGTAAATCTTAAGTAATTGCACAAAAATTTGGCATTGTTCTATTAATGTCTTATTGGAAAAGTATTCATTGAACATTTTGTTAGCCCACAAACAAACCGTTCGTTGTGACCTTTTTCCTTGAAGATTATCTATTATGTTCTCATCTATTTCAACCAACCATTTAGGGGTTCTCGTGTAATTAGGTGTTACATAAGGTTCATTTTCAACATTTTCAATGTTATCAACATTTTCATTTTCAAGTTCAATGTTATTAACATTTTCAAGTTTAATGTTAGAAACATTTTCATTTTCAAGTTCAATGTTATTAACATTTTCATTCTTGCTATTTTCAATATTTTCAACATTTCAATAACAATTTCATTTTCAACAACATTTTCATTTTCAATAACATTTTCAACAACATTTTCATTCTCAATGTTCACATTTTCATTTTCAATTTCCACATTTTCAATTTCAATGTTTTCATTTTCAATTTTAATATGATGTTCAATATTTTTAATTTATATTTCATCTTCAATTGAATTAACATTTAACGGTATAGAAGAAGCTTCAATTTGAATATTTTTCATACCTTGTCTTCTTTTCCTATGACTTTCTCTATCTTTTTCTCTATATGCTCCAATTTGATCTATTGTTAGTTTCCTTTTACCTTTTCTCTTACAACAACTGCTACTCCCTATTGCACAAACAAAAAAAACACACAAATGATTGTAATTGTAAATAAAGTATAAAAGAATCTTCCAAAAGCATAATTTTGTCT